>JAZGTI010005297.1:0-25739 GCA_036877585.1 Botia kubotai | reverse complement strand
GCTAGCAAAATTGTTGGGAGAGGAGGTCGGAGGGGACGGCGTCTAAGTCTAACAAGGACGCCTGCTCTCTTCCCCCTTTTCCGGCGGCGTTTCCTTAGTCGCGGCTGTGCGGCCCAGACAAAGGGCTCTGATGCGGTGTCTGTAACAAACCGCCGGCGTTCAAGAACTCAAAGTCCGGTTTGCGGTGCGCGACAAAGGAGCCAATATTTAAGAGCGTGTGTCTGTCGTAGACAGTTATACTGACAACATCCAACACGTAAAACAACAAAAAAACAAGAAAAACACACGAAAAACTGCAGTTTGCTTGGAGCTCGCAACACGGCTGCCATGCTCGGCGCCATCTTGAATACATAAAAGCCTTGCGTATGTAACCCGCTTCCCTGAGACAGAAAACAGAGCGCTGTCATGGCTTGACACTACAGAGATGGCGCTTCAGGCTCTGGGTCTAAACATGTGTGAAATCTAGGGTCTAGGGTGCAAAATGGTTTTAACAAAGCCAGAGGCAATACCCAAACAAGTGTCTACAGAGAGGGCTTGTAGATCCCCTACCTCTTGAGTGATATCAAAGCTAAAAAACAGAGCCACCTTGAGAGTTCTAGATCCACCTATCTAAGGCTGACTCTAGGGGCTCAGATGGAGCCCCTGATAAGTCCCTTAAGAGTACCGAAAAGTTCCAAGAGGGGACCTGCGTGTGACAGAAAAGCCTGAGCCATCTTGCACCACGCAGAAAACGAGACAAGAAAGGATGTATCCCAAAAGAGGATCAACAGGTTCATGGCTAGCAGAAACAACGGACACATAAACCTTGAGGGTAGCAGGAGCTAAACCCGCAGGAAGGTGCTCCTAAACAAAACACCAGCACTGAACCGATAGGGCAGTAAACTGGGTCAACTTGGTCTCGCTCACACCATGACACAAAAAGCTGCCACTTCAGGGCATACATTCTCCTACATTCTGTGACATTGGTGTTTTGAATCATGCTTCAGAGCAGTGTTTTAAAACACATTTGGGATCTCGACACCCAACAGAGTTTGGAAGATCATTCCACCAGCGAGGGTGTAATGATGGGTGAGGGATTTGCAGCATTTATTAGGAACAACAGACAGGCAGGGTCGGTAACCAACAAACAGGTATGGCAGAGACAAGGCAAAACGAAAACGATAAACAGTCCAAGATCGGGACAGGCAGCAAACAGGCAAAACGTGATGGTGGAAGTAATCAGTTCTAGGTGTGAAGTATATTGGGAGATGAAGTCCAAATAGAACTAGTTAGTACTCTGGCGAGGGTTCCCTCTGGTGGTGCAGAGGAGGTGGTGCGGGAGCACTTATTGTCCAATCTTGTTTGTGTGAAAGGACTGCTTCCCTGAATGCCTATGCTCTGTCATTTACAATTATGTGGAAATGTGAGATTGACTTCATTTTTCTTTTCATGGTTACATCATTAACATAAACCACAATTTACACGAATGATAAATGCAGATATTTCTCTATAACCCCTATAAGTGCTGTTACTGCCACAGAAAAGCACAAATGTACATTAACATAAAAAAAAATCATTTCTGCACAACTGATGACAAAAATTGATTTGCCAAAACAATGGTTGGTTTCAAACATCTTTTTATGTCTGCCATTAATCAGACAAACACAAACAGAGTGTCAGAGTGTCTCAAAATCTCAATGCCATTGGTTTAGTCAGCATTGCTATGTCAGATGGGTCTCAAACAAATATACAGATGCTTTGACATCTATTCGTAACTTTCAGGAGGTCAACTTACAGATGTCTTATTTCTAGTTGTCTCTGCATAGCTAGAATAAGAGAAACTATTTTAAAGTCAACAATGGCAAACATTTTTATTTGGATTTGTGTACTTGTATGTTGTATGTTTCTAGCCAATTACTCTCAACATAGGCAAAGCAACATCTAGAAACATCATACAGGTCCAGTGCTGTTCTGTAATACATCACACTGTACAGTACATTACGCATCACCCATACATTGTAATGTTGGGTGAAGAATTGATTTACAATAACAAAACACCTTTAAACACACAGACATCTTTAAGTTTACAATTGTAACAGTACCGGGACTCTTATTTTGTATTTTCCTGTTTTGTTCTGGTTTTTCCTTATTTGGTTTACTTCCTGTTTTAATAGTAATTACAATCACCTGTGTTCCCCTCATTTGGACTACTATTTAAGTTCTCCCTTTTCTTGTCTTGTTTGTCGTTTATTATTTTACAATTAGTTTGGGTTATTGCATTGGATTATTGTGAATAGTTTGGATTCCTGTTAATGAATAACACTTCTGTACGTTTGATGCCTTTGTTTTGGATTTGTGGATTTATTTGGATTGTATGTTGTAATAGACTTAATTACCTTTCTGTTTATTATTCCTCGCTCCATTTCTTCGTCCGTGTTCCCCTATCTTCGCACACACTCATACCGTTACACCAATGTGGAGAGCAGTGCAAGGAAATCACAGTTATCATTAAGAATAATCTTAAATTACATAAGTGGTGTTAAGTGTTTGTGTCCTGCATGGATCATTTGGATTCTCTGACCCCTTCAATGGGGAAACAGAAGTTACAACAGGCTTTGATTGGATTATTGGAAGTTGGTGGGGTTGAAACTGCCTGGCCATTGGACAGTCAATATAGTCTCGCTCCCACACTGAGACATGTCAAAAGAAGAGATGTCGTTTTATGGGGAAGGTTCATCTTTCTGATTAAAAATTACAAGTGCACATGAATTAAAAAAAAATAATGGTATAAATAATAGTATTTTTAGATTTCATGGTAAATTTAATCTCTACTTCCCCCTTCTCAAAAATCAAAAATCATTTCACTACAAACACCTGTAGAATTATGCTGGATCTCAGCAATATAAATCAATACAATATAAACACCTGTCTTACAAGACAGAAATACTGGAGTGGTTATTATGACACATACAGTCTGTGCAGGATGGACATGCTGTGTCTACAGTGGTTTAAAGTCTGAGACTGTAATCGGATGTGTGTTTGTGTCAGATTAAAGAACAGCTGTCCCACTTTAAAGACACAGAGACATGCAGCTTCAAAAGAGACTGAACCCTCATTCATGCACACATCTCAATTACCCAGCATACGGCCGCAGGCTTTTGAAACAGAAATGAGTTGCTTACAGGTGCTGCTATCTTCTGCCAAGCCTGGTTTCTCATTTATCTACCAACCTTGTGTCCATCAAATGCCAATGATCAGCCACAACAGGAACACCATGTACTATTAATAACATCATTATGTGATTAATTTATGATAATTATACATAAATGTCATAATTTAGGTATGCATTTGGTGTTTAATTCTGACAATTTTAGCCAGTATCAGTCTGAACAACCATATAGATATACATTTATAGATTTATAATCAATTATCATATCTGTTATCAGTCATAAAACTTTAATGTTAGTAAATATTGTATAAATATGTCTTGTATTACCCTGTAAGGGGTATAGTTTACAGTAATGGCTACCAGACTGACAGCTAACTATATGACTACTTATCATTAAGCAAATGACATTAACATTAAATATTTCTTTGTACTGATTGATACAGACATAAACCACAACAGCTGTGTAAAACCAGTAGTCTGTGACAAGAGTCAATTATACAGTTTAGCAGTCATTGCTGCCTTCATACTAGCATAGTCAATACCACAAATGACCAATCAAAATCAAAGTCTCCAGACAGCTGTATAATAAATATATATAATGCGATACAAGCAAATTTTCCATTTGCCAGTAAGGGAGGCGGGCTAATGTGGTGATTAGCCACTACATGTGGTGATGAGTCACTACAGAATTCTAACTCAACTTTCTTTCATATACAGAAGCAGTCAAAAGGTATAGTGTATTAGGGTATATAGGTTTTATTCTAATATGCAAACTATGCACAGAGAAACAGAAAGCCTCTTTAGATTATTCTCAAAGTTATGCTTCAGTTTACACTATAAGCACAACCACACAACATGCATATCAAATACATAACACATCTTGAATAATATGTGTGAATAAAGATGTCAATTGTTCTAGGAAGGATATCACGTTTGGCCACTACTGTGTTGCAAACATTCCTCCACAGGTCTATCTATCACTGGGTGTCAGTGGTAGCATTTTGTACTTTAATATCTTCTGCTTGTTCATAATCCCCCATCATGGCCTACATGACTTATATAACAACATGCCCTTATAAGACATCTTCTGACAGCTGTGGGGATTTTGGTGCTGGATGATGCCTCTCACAGATGATGACCAAACACTTGATTGAATTTTCTTCCCTTGAGGAAGTAACCTTGCCATAACAGAACACAATTTTGTGGGTCTTGGATTTGTTTATTCTTCAACACATTCTCTTAAAAGTGGCCATTGCTTAGTGTAATGTAGCAAATTGTTTTTCATGGAGGACATTTGAAGCCCTCCATCAAGTAGAAAGTTTGTTTAGATTTAGTATGGGACAAAGATAGAAAATAAAGTATTGACCTGATACTAACCCGATGTTAAGTGTATCTGTTGAACTTTTAAAATGATCCCTTAGACCCCAAACAGCATGAACAGCAGACAAAATAATTTTATGATGTATTTTACATTTTGTGTGTGTGTTGGTGGGCATGGGTGTGTGTGTTATAACCTGGCGTAGGTGGGATGAGAACATGGTCAACCTGCCCATCCCAAAACCCCCTAAATAAACACAGTGTCTCTGTCTTTTCCTGTTAGTCAGTTTTGTGGGCAACTCACGCAATGACCCAACATTACACTACAAATACACAACACTTGCTTAAAAAAACACACCTCTCATTCCTAGCAGACAGGAGAGTAACTCTGGTCTAAATATAATATACTAAATGATCTAAATATAGAATATACAGCCATAAAAAACAGCATTTTAAGGGGAGGGGTGGGGTTATCTTGTACTTTTAGGTTCAGCAAGTACAGTATGAATGGTCATGAGAAACTTGTGAAAATTAATTGAGTGAATAATATTAAATACCACATTTGATTATTTGAATAATCTCAACCAGGTAAATAAAGCTTTGATGTAAATGTTAAGTTGCATGTCACTTCTGAATTTCATGAATTAAATATATGAACACATATATAGATGTGAGCCAATGCATTTGGGTGTGATGTACATTGACTAATGAATGTATATTCAGAACACAATATTCAAATGTACTACAAATTGGTAAAAATAGAGGGTTTGCAGATATATGCCCTCTCCCTCCTACTACGATCTGCGACATCTGATTGTTACCCCACAAGTACCAGATCGCTCTCTAATACATTCACCTATTCTGTTCCTTCCTGGTAAAAAAAAGCTCCCAAACTTCACCCGATCTGCTGAGACCATCACAACTTTTAAGAAACAACTGAAAACACACCTGTTTCACACACACCTGACTAATCCCTAATGCTCTGTTCAATTTTAAAAAACCTTCTTCTGTTCATCTGTCTCTAGCATCAGAACGTGATTCCCGCTTGTGAATGTAGCTTTGTAGTCTAGGTTTGTTAGTTCTTTGAGCAAAATGTTAAACGCTCTCTCTCTCTCTCTCTATTTATAAGTCACTTTGAATAAAAGCATCTGCTGAATGATTAAATGCAAATGTAAATGTAAATTCACCTAAAACTAGAAAATCCTTTGCACTTGTTGGACCAATAACATCATAATACAGGAAGTGAGCTGTTAGTCTTCCTATATATCTCAACAGCAGAAGCTCAGGTAATTATGTGTGTAATCTTTATGCTGAGTGCTTATGGGAACTCTGTTTGAGCCAATCACCTGAGCCATAAACACAGTACCAGCCAATCACCTGAGCCGTAAACACAGTACCAGCCAATTACCTGAGCCTTAAATACAGTACCAGTCAATCACCTGATCCGTAAATACAGTACAAGCCAATCACCTGAGCCGTAAATACAGTACAAGCCAATCAATTGAATTTACACTTTTAAAGAGCCTGACGACTGGTAAAAAACTGACCACTGGTTAAACATACACCAAAATGTATTGAAATATTTATTATTTATGTGTAAATATTTAAACATATATACCATTAAATCTTAAAAACCAGACACAAAATAAATAATAATACATCAGCTCACAGATATTAGATACAACTTAGCTATACAAGGTCTCTTAGACCTACCCATGTGTTTCTCCTCTGTCTCTCTCTCACACACACAGGCTGATTGTCCCTCTCTGACCTGCTTCAATAAAAGTTTCCCATAAGGCTCAGGGTTTCTGAGTGCCCACAGGCGACAAAGAACCAACAAGAGAACAAATCCTCAGTGCACATATGAACATACACACTGCTGTTTTCACCTTTACATTCACTGCAGAGAAACCAGTAACTGTGGTTTGTAGAAACATTTAAAAGGGACAAAAGAAATCCGGGTACAGAAAACTGTAATTATTCTGTTTATTCTGCTAATGAAAAACTAGTTTCATATTCATGAATATCTCTCTCTCTCTCTTTCTCTACAGTGCTGCTTGAACGTTTGTGAACCCCTTGAGCTGTTCAGAGATTTCTGTTGTTTTACCATGATTTTATTATTTTATCATTATTTTATTAATTAAATGTCAGATGTATGTTGATCAATTGGATATGTTTGTTTGAAGTGAATTTTTTGAGTAGCCAAAAAACTACATGAAAGATTGAATTATTATATGTGCAAAAGTAAGTGAAGCCCCAGCTGCATTGGTAAAGTCAAGTGGGTAACCGATTCAGGTGAAACACATTTGGGTGCTTAATTAATCAGTTAAGCAGACCAATCAAATTAGACATCCTTAGGAAACTGGTTAGGCAACACTGATTAAAAGAGAGAGGAAAGCAACTAAACCACTGTAGTGCCAAGGAGCCAAACAATGCCAAGACGAAAGGAGTTATCCGAGGACATCAGGAAGAAGGTGGTGACAGCACATCAGTCTGGGGAAGGCTATAAGACCATCTCCATGAGATTCCATCCAGTGTAAGACAAATCATCTACAAATTTAGGGCATTCAACATGACAACAACTCTGTCTAGAAGTGGACGCCTATCAAAACTCAAGAAGCACCAGAAAAATAATACATAAAGTAAAGGCCAACTTGCACATCACCTCTAGAGAGTTGGAGACCTCTCTGGCAGCATCTGGGGTAAATGTACATGGCGTCTACAATCAGACGAAAATTTAACAGACATGACATTTATGGGAGGGTTGCTAGAAAGAAGCCTTTGCTCTCAAAAAAGAACAAATCTGTCCCTTTCTTTGTCAGAGAGCCTTTGGACAAACCAGAGGCCTTTTAGGTCCATTTTTTGAACAGTCCAAAATAGATTTATTTAGTCATAATCAAAGCCGCCATGTTTGGAGAAAAGCTAACATTGAGTTCCAGGAAAAGAACCTCCTCCCAACAGTGAAGCATGATGGTGGAAATGTGAAGGCTGCTTTTCTGCCTCCAGGCCAGGGCAACTCCAAATTATTCAGGGAAACATAAATTCTTAGACCTATCAACAAATTCTTGAAGAGAATCTCCTGCCATCCGTCAGAGAGCTGAAGCTAGGCCGAAAATGTGTGATGCAACAAGACAATGACCTTAAGCATTTAAGCAAATCCCCCAAGGAAAGAAAGAAGGCTCACACTGTTGATTGGCCTAGTTAAAGTCTGGATATCAATCCAATTGAAATGTGGCTAGACCTCAAGCAGGCGGTACATGCCAGATGTCCTTTCAACCTCTCTCAGCTGGCTGAGTTCTGCAAGGAGTGGGCCAAAATCCCCAAAGACAGATGTGAGAGACTGGTCAGTGGTTACAGAAGATGTTTGGTTAAAATAATGGCTGCAAAAGGAGGTGCCACAAGATACTAATACTAGATACTAGTTTTTGTTAGATTAACACCTTTTGTTCAATAAATAATGACAATATATATTTTTTGTTTGTGTCCATTATTTGGAAGTCTGCTCCACAAATTGAGTTTTGAATGTATGTGTTTTGAATCATGTATGTGCTTAGGTTTTCTTTTTTCACACAAAACCTAATCATGTCTGAAGGGTTTACAAACTTTCAAGCAGCACTGTGTGCGTGTGTGTGTGTGTATAGAGCTATATATTGTACCACTTTACAAAATGAATTAAAGACTTAACATGATTGAAAAGGGCACAAAATTTGAATAATTGTTCCTTCTGTAATATGCTTAAGGGCCATTTTTCTGTAGCAGATTTTAAAGACCAACTGCTGCATTTTAAGTTTAGAGAATTGAACATTTCTTTAAACCCTACTGCCTCCTGCTGGACGGCAATATACCGTCAATTAAAATACATCTCCAACATTGTCACCTTGCATCAGTATACGGCAGGAGTGAAGCTAAGACTACAATAAGGGGTACACACTAAAATTTAGTGTAGACAAAATATTAAACATTTAAGTGTAAAATACTACACTCTTAAAAGTAAAGGTGCTATAAACTGTTCTATGCAGCAATGCCATAGAAAAAGTATTCTTGATTCCTCAAACCTTTCAGTCAAAGGTTTTTAAATAACCAAAATCTTTTTATACTCTATAGAACCTTCTTCACTACAAGGAACCTTTTGTACAGCAGAAAGGTTCTGTGGATGTTAAAGGTATTTTATGGAACCATACAGCCAGACAAACAACCTTTTAGGAACCTTTATTTATAGTAGTGTAGAGTTCCACACTATTTAACCAACACCCTCTCTCAGATTTCTGCACTCACAGCTGGTGTTCTACCCTACTGAACAGAACAACAGGAGTTTACCAAAGATTAATAAGGACCCTCTCACTGTTATGAGCCATTAAAATGTGGTCAGATTGGCCCATGTAGGTGTAGCCCTCATCTTAATTTCTGGGAGAAACCCAGATATTTAAGAAGAAAATATCTTGCTGCAGAAACCCCAAAATAATATGGAAAACAATTTTAGATCTATAAATCAATTTTCTAAAATATCATTATATAGATCATCACACAGATTAATATTTTGCACATAGATTTCTAGCTGACTATTGTAGTCATGAAAATCTACATTACAATATTTACATTTATATATGCACATGAATATATTTATAAAAGAAAAGGCTTTTCCAGGCTTGTGAATCATAATTTGACTATTTCCATTAGCACCACAATTACATCCTCTAGATATATCCTTTTTTGTCTGGGCCCCATGTTGGAATTTGTGGAGAGGTGCAACAGATTTTAAGGTATGGTATTGTGTCAATGTATTTACAAACAAATGCAAAAAGTCCAGATGAACACAAAAATGGCTGTTATAAAAGTCTGCCACACAGATGTGACACGAAAGACATGCGACTCAGCAGAAATGCAATATACTGTCACAAAAGTCTGTGTTTCTAAGAGGACCGACATACCTCCCACAGGGTCCTAAACTCCCTCTGTTCAATCCGCAGCAGCTCACTTAACTCTCGGGTGACGATGGTGGCGTGCCGTGGCGTGTTGTCCAGAATGGACTCCCCAAAAGCTGTGCCGATGCCCAATGTACAGATGGTGACAGCATCCTTAACATCAGAAGAAGCACAGTTAGAGTTAAGAGGAAAAGAAAGAGAGAGGCAAAAGGGAGAGCAGAGGGGGTACGAGAGGGCTGGAGGTCATATATAGAAACAAACCATCTGAGATGTTTTTGACTGAGAGACTATTGTACTCCACTTAGATTCAGAAGACCACTTATCCCAAATGGCAGAAGCAATTTCATTCTACACACACACAGAATGAGAAAGAGGTTGGCTTCTTTTTTGGCTCCTTAGTTGTTCTAGTTTTCTATATTAAGCACCTGCACTCAATAGAGATGAACAGTGGAATGGGTGATTTTATATGTATTTTCATTAGCGATGGGAATCTTAAAGAATTTAACAATTCTAGTTTAAAATTTAAGTCCACATACCCTAAAAGATTACACACTTTACAATAGGGTTCCATTCCTTAACATTAGTTGATCCATTAGCAATACAACAATTAGCTAAATATTTTTACAGCATTTATTAATCTTTGTTAACATTAAAGAATGTTCTGGTTTGTTCTTTATGCCTTAACTAATGATACAGATACAACTTTTTAACTTGAAAATTTGTAAAATTTGTAATCAACAGAAAACTGTATTAATATTTGTTATCAATTACTTAAATATTTATATACCTCAATTTATATACCTCAAGCTCTTCAGTGTCAATAGATTACTACTTCAGCCCACATTTCAAACTTTCTTTCACATTTCAAACAGTTTGCAGAATCAGTTTATTATTAGCACTCAGACCCATAATAAATCCACACCAGAGTATTTTAGCAGAGTATTTTAGCACAGCATTCTCTCTGCCTCAGCAGACAAATGCATGTGTTCAAGAACCATTCATGGAACCAAACCTGAAAATTATTTGGTTCCTATATTTAAAAAAGGGCACAGTTCTAAAGAACTAGTTCTATATTTCCAACTCTAGTGTCATAATCCATATTTACATTGAGACAGAAGTATCTTTTGCTGCTTATAGAAACAACTGTCTAGAAGAGTTTACCTCTAGTCCTAATTAAACACACATGAACCACATTAACAGGCTGGTGTGTTTGGTTCTCTGGTCCTTTAGTTACTATTACATTTAACAAGCTCAAATTTCTGGTAGAAGCTACACCAGATATTATTGTATTGTTAATCTTATTATACAATATCCATATATAATTGTCTTGTAAATGAATATAACCCATTTTACAGGTAGGGTGTGTCAAATATGGTCTGCTAATTGCAATAATAGTTGCTCTTTCATTATGGATGAATAAAGAGAATGTAGATATATGTAGTATATAAGTATAATGTAGAATACTTTACAATAAGCGACAGAATGCATATTATGTACAGTGGTTAAATTGGCATTTTGGAGGTGGGGGAGACCAGATGGGGTGATCGGTACATAAGCAGCCAAAGAGAAGAGTGACGCTATACACAAAAGCCTATGTTGCCTGTGCCATGATGAGTTTTACTAGAGTGCAATCCTGGGGTGAGAGCCAAACAATGCTGCAAAAAACAGTTGTTCATTGTTAGTTCATGATATACATAAATGCATTACTGTTAAAAAATGGAACACTAATGTAAGACATAATATAATAAATAATAATAAACACTTTCAAAATAAATAAAAAAAAACTTAAAAAAAAAGCCAATAATCCTATTGAGAAAAATATAAACAGCATTCTAAGCAAAAAAAAATATTTCTCTATTGGGTGGGCAGAAAGTTCTTTTGAGTGGGCACACCCCACCCAGCATACACAAACAAAATGAAGGAACATATAATGATTGTAATGATTGACGACCAACTGAGCTTCTCTGACCACATCTCTAGAACCGTTTGCAAATCCTGCAGATTTGCTCTCTACAACATCAGGAAGGTCAGTGTTGCAATCAGAGCTGGCTTGTCGGGACGAGG
The DNA here is from genome assembly GCA_036877585.1 of Botia kubotai. Lineage (NCBI taxonomy): Eukaryota > Metazoa > Chordata > Actinopteri > Cypriniformes > Botiidae > Botia > Botia kubotai. The sequence goes on along the minus strand of JAZGTI010005297.1, from coordinate 14,288 downwards.
GTCGTTTCCCTGAGTGAGTACATCGACCTCTCTATTTCTCTAGATAATTTAATTTGGGCCCGTCGACCCATTAGGGGTGCGTTTCCTAGCAGAGCTGAAAGTACAACCACACCCGAACCAATGCAGATAAATTTGACCCGCCTGACTCCCGAGGAACGTGTGCGACGTTTTCGCCAGGGGCTTTGCTTGTACTGCGGTCAGGCAGGACACCTGAGAGCAGCATGTCCATCCTGACCTAACCCTAGTTCCACACCGGTGAGTTTATCTACAGTTTCCAATATATCACACAGTACCATGCAGTTACCAGTAGTCCTAATCTTTTCTAGCACACATTTTATCACCTCAGCCCTAATTGACTCTGGGGGGCCAGAAATTTCATTTCTTTAGAACTTGCACATGTAAAATGACATCTCATTAATCCCTTTTTCCCCTTCTCTAGAGGTGGAGGCGATAGATGGTCGACCCCTGGGCATAGGACGCGTTGAATTCCAAACCACTCCTCTACAGTTACAAATAGGCGCCTTACACTCTGAGAATTTGCAATTGCTTGCTATATCCTTGCCGAAACATACTCTAGTATTGGGTCTGCCCTGGTTGCAAAAACATGAACTCCATATCTCTTGGAGCACAGGTCAAATTCTTCGTTGGGGTAATAATTGTCATCAGACTTGCTTAACAAAGATTAATCCACCCTCTCGGAATGCCCCAGGGTTAGCGAACTTCTATCGAAGGTTCATTCGCAACTTTAGCTCGGTAGCCGCACCACTCACCTCTCTCATAAAACGTCACTCCAATCGGTTGGTAAGGGATGAGTTTGCAACCCGGGCATTCGCAGATCTGAAAGCACATTTCACCTCGGCGCCCATCTTACATCACCCAGACCCAGAGCTTCCATTTATAGTAGAAGTAAATGCTTCCAATTACGGGGTGGGAGCCGTGTTATCGCAACGCCACGGTTCACCCCCCAAGATGTTCCCTTGCGCCTATTTCTCCCGTAAATTGACTCCCGCCGAGCAAAACTATGATGTAGGGAACCGTGAATTACTTGCCATGAAACTAGCTTTTGAAGAATGGCGTCACTGGCTCGAGGGGTCGGCACATCCGTTTACGGTTATCACAGATAAAAAAAACCTAGAGTATATTAGGTCAGCAAAACGTTTAAATCCACGTCAGGCCCGTTGGGCTCTTTTCTTTACCCGCTTTGATTTTACAGTCACTTATCACCCGGGCTCCAAAAATGTCAAGGCCGAAGCCCTATCTAGACAGGCAGAACCCACTACTAAGCCAGAGTGTCCAGACACTATACTCCCGAGTAAACTACTCCTAGCCCCTGTGCAGTGGGATCTTCACACAGAGATCCAACAGGCTAACGAATCCCAAGCTCCCACTGTTCCCTGTCCTGATAACCTCACATTTGTCCCGGAACCTTTTAGAGGGAGAGTACTCACTCAGGTACATGAGAGTCCCAGCTCCAGGCATCCAGGTATCATGGCCACATTGGACTTATTGGCTAACTCCTATTGGTGGCCCACTTTTTCGCGCCGTCAGCCGTCAAGTCACCGTCAGCCTTTGATACTGCAGAGAATTTGTGCAACTACGTGTTCAGGTTTTACGGACTACCAGAGGACATAGTCTCAGATCGAGGGCCACAATTCACATCTCGAGTGTGGTCCTCATTCTTTAAGAATTTGGCCGTTAATATTAGTTTGACCTCGGGCCACCATCCCCAATCAAATGGACAAACTGAACGCCTTAATCAGGAGATCATTCGGTTTCTAAGATCCTACTGCAATCAGCGTCAAGGTGATTGGAGCAGGTTCCTCATGAGTCTCCAGGAACAGGACCCCCCGATCATAATAGACAGCGAGGAGGCGTATCGAGTAAACCAACTTCTCGACTCCAGACGCCGAGGTGGGAGACTCCAATATTTGGTCGTCTGGGAGGGGTACGGTCCGCGGTCCGGAGGAGCGCTCATGGGTTGTCGCTGGTGACATTCTGAATCCCACGCTCATAGATGAGTTCCATAGAGCCCATCCGGAGAAGCCGTCCCCGAGACCTCGGGGTAGACCTCGGCGTCAGGTGCCTCCTCACGTCAGGAGCCGCTTGCAGGGGGGGGCCCAGTTACGGTGGAGGCTCATGCCCCTCCTCCTCCACGCCAGCAGAGAGAGCCTTCGTCGGAATATTGACGGCTTTGAAGAACTACATTCCCCAGAGGACCCCTGCGCTACTTCCGCATGGACCCACGTGACTATACCCGGAACTATTTAAGCGCAGTTATTCAAACGCTCGTCGCAATGTCTTGTATTGCCTCATCAGTGTACATTTTAGAGCGTTTACTTATCTCGACTGTTTTCCTTGGTTTTGATTTGGATTGCTTCTGTTTTTTGACTCTCTGCCGCCTGCCCCTTCGGATCTCGCTTTGGATTACGGACTTGGATTGATTGCCGCCTGCCACGAACTGTGAGTGTTTACCGTTTCATGACTGACAGCTGCCTGCCCCGACCCCTGCCTGTTTATCGACTTACGATTATTGCTACTCCTCTGAAAGTACTGTTCGCTGTTGATTATTACCCTTGCTTGCTCATTAAACATACCGCATATGGATCCTCCCGTTTCTGAGTCTGCGTTACAGTCAGACCCTTCCTATCGGAACATGCAGCACATTGATTCAGAACGCAGCAGCTAGAGTGGTCTTTAACGAGCCTAAAAGAGCACACATCACTCCGCTGTTCATCCAGTTGCACTGGCTGCCAGTAGCTGCTCACATCAGATTCAAGGCTTTGATGTTTGCATTCAAGGTGACTACTGGATCCGCACCTCCTTACCCGCTCTTACTTCTTCACATTTATGTGCCCTCCAGAAACTTGCGTTCAGCTAATGAACTTCGCCTTGTGGTCCCATCCCAAAGAGAGAAGAAATCACTTTCCCGTACTCTTACTTTCACTCTGCCCGGTTGGTGGAATGAACTCCATAACTCTCAGAACGGCTGAGTCCTTAGTTGTTTTCAAGAAACGACTAAAACCTTAACTATTTCGTCTTCACTTCCTTAACTAATCAACTAACACACCGCTACTACTTCTACTTCTTTTATTTAAAAAAAAAAAACTAATTTGCTTCTTACACTGTGTTGGAATACCTGAGACCTGTCTATAGCACTTATTCATTGTTGCTCTTATAGTTGTTGAAATTGCTTCCTTGTCCTCATTTGTAAGTTGCTTTGGATAAAACCGTCTGCTAAATGATTAAATGTAAATGTAAATATAAACTGACAATAATTTTTTCCTTTCTTGAATCGAAGGTGGTGGAGCAATTTAAAAGAGTAACCCACCACCTTTATTTACATATTTGGCAGACACTTTTATTCAAAGCGACTTACATTGCATTATACTATACATCGTATATGAGTATATGCAATCCCTGTGATCGAACCCATGACCTTGGTGTTGTTAATGCTACGCTCTAACCACTGAGCTACACGAAAGGACTTAACACGCTCCGAATCATGGACTGAAGTAATAATCTACCTGATGATTTGCTGTTTCAGAGACTTTGACATCCAGAGATCCAGACAGGACAGCGTACCAGTTAGTGCCAATATCACCCTGCCTGTATACTAACACACACACAGCAAGGAGTGTCTATTAAAAATCACACAAAACTATAAGTCTATGAGAAAACTATGAGTCACAGCCTCTTATAGGAATAATTAATCCAAAACTGAAAATTTGTCCATCATTTACACAGCCTCATATCATTCCAAACCTGAACTTGTTGGTAACCAACAACAGTGGCACCCTTTGACTTCCATTGTATGGACACAAAACCACTGAAACATTTCTCAAAATATATTTTTTTAATCTTTTTTATTTGTTCCACAGAAGACAAAGGTATACAGGTTTGGAATGACATAAGGCAGTAAATGATGAGAAAAGTTGTCAGTTTTTCAGTTTTCAGTTTTAAAATCACTTTAGAAATGTGACATAATAATGACACCAAATGTTTTTTGTTGTACTCACATGTGATGCCTTTCTCCAGACATTCATAGAAGCCACACAGACAGATCTGCTGAAGGAGAGCAGGGTGGAACTTCTCAAAGGCCTTCACACTTTTCAGACGAGCCAAAATAATGTCCACATCCTCCCTTGAGCGTTCCTCTGGTCTACACGTTCAACACAGGCAGAAAACACACACACAAATAAAAACACTTGAGTACACATGTAAATCACTATCTATTTTATTCCAGTATTAAAGGAAGACGTTTTCCAGGTTATTGCATGAACAGTGGCATTCGGAATGGAGCTAGACCTGAGTATGAGTTTGCAGGGGACTGAACAACACACCTTTTTTACTAGCAAGGGGCTTTATGAACTGAACTGACTGTGCCATATACCACAGTAACACTGGATTAAGGTATCACTTTTTTATGTCTTTACAATCTAAGTGATCTAAGTCACGGTAGGGAAGTTGTTTCAGAGAAAGAGCAAATTGTAACATTTTGACGTAAGATTCTAAGGAAACATTTGTATTGATACTTTTAACAAATTTTGATTTTGTTTTAATGTTGTCTTGAAAAACCTTTACTGGAATAATAAGTATCCATTACAAAAATAATTAAGACAACAAACAAACTGAAAATACAACACAATCTCATGACAACTACTTATGTAGCTTTGCAATACTTAAAAAAAATATATATTTTTTTTAAATAGTAACTTTTTTAATAGTATTTACAACTCGTTTTAATGTTTTATAAAATTGTATGAAATCAGTGATTTGTATGAAATTTGTATGAAATCATACAATCTCATTCATACATTTTCGGATGATCTGCTTTTGCCCCAGTGATGGTTAGATTTAGAGGCGGAACATGCTTGCGTTTCTACTAATTGTATGTTATAAAAAAACCATACAAAACTTCTACCTCGTAAAATAGCTTTGTTTTCATATTTATGATCAATGTGTATGTTGCTTATATCTCAGAGGTTCATAAAGCAGAGCCTGAATTTGTCTGTGTTGTGCTAATATATCTAGATGAATGAATCTAGTGAGATTATAAATGTTTCAGGACTCTGACAGCTGCTGTGTAAGAATGATTAATAACAGAGACAGAGCATCATTCACAGACTGAAAACCTTTTAATACACAACGTATACACAACACAGAACATGTCTGTTTATTTACATAAACTTTCGTCAGCAAGCTGCATGATTTGATATCATTCATGTCTGTGTGCCACAAATTCGACAAAAACATTTAATATGCAGATGAGCTTTGTAAACCCTATAAATAATAGTAACAGTGAAACTTGACTAAGAGTGAAGATATCACTAAGAAACTGATGAAAGCATAATAATGTCTGTACAGTTTTAACATTTAAAACAATAAAATAAGACAATTTTTCCTATACATAAATTAAACCGTGTGCTAGTGTTGATCTTTAGCGAATGATGTCAGTTATGATGATAAAAATGAGAAACATTGTTCCTTACATTCACAGAAATACATCTGAATCATAGCTCATAAATCCCTTAGGAGAGATTGGAGTCATTGATCGCATGTGAATGTTTACGAACAAAAATAATGAGGTATCGATAGTAACGACCAATTAACAGCACACATACACTGCAGTTAAACACTGCAGCTACAGCTGTTCTGAACAAGGTACAACCCTTCCATATCGGACTTCTAAATCTGCATTACAGCAGGTACAAAAGGGTGTCTTAACAGAAGCTGGTTCTGTTTCTAAGATCTAATGTTTGTTTTAAAAGCATCTTGTTTTATCTGAGCAGCTTTTATGGTCGAGCAGGTCTGTGCAAACTCTGAGCTACTTATGTGAGCATGTGTGTTTAACAGGGACTAAAAATCCATTTACTGTGCAAACAGTTCCACATCCAAACCTAAATCACACAGTCGACGTGCAAAACACCTTTAAGCCTGATCTCAGAACAGCTCTCCCAGAGCCCTGTAGTGCAGATAAAAAACACTAACTTTACCTATAAATTACCACAAATTAAAGCGGCTTTTCCAAGAGCTGCTCTTAATGGATTCAAACAAATATCATTTAATCATGTTTTTGTGCATGCATGAGTGTTCAGAGAAACCCTCACGGGTCTAATACAGATTCTCTGTACAGTAATACATGTATGATACTACATACAATCATGATACTATTGTTCATATAGATTAAACATACAAATTTAACTTTAAAATGTAAGTATTTGTGCTGCAGACATGAATAATATCTGATATGTGGTATAGCATGATTACGTCATAGTACCATGAATAAATACAGCAGTATTTCAACTGTGAGATTTTTACAGGCCAGAAAATGTAAAAATGTGTTTGTCACGTCCAATATTCTTCCTCATCTCAAGCTTTAATTCAAGAGTGGTGTTTTGACCCTAATTACTTGACTGTCTTCAGTCTGAATATTTACATTTATGGCTTTTATCATTCAAATAGTGATGAACATAAGATTGTTGGAGTCAGAGTAGAAACCGCTATATTGAGATCTAAACACAGCTCCATTCAAGATATCATCCCTCTATCACAGAGTCAGGTAAAATAGGGAGATGAATACTGAAGATCTAAGACACATCAGCTCTGGGACATTTCCTTTTTAAAAACAGACCTATGACCATCTGCTTTCCATGTGTAAATATTGATCTACCTTGAGATGGAGTCATTCAGTGCAAGGAAGAGTAGGCCACAGCCCATTAGAGTGTGTCATAAATACATTAAGACACAAATCTGTGCCAAGTTTGATAAAGAGACTATAATGTTAGGTAACTGCTTGATAATGTTAAACATATCCTGTTTTTAGGCTGTATATCATGTCTATAGATCCACACAATTGCTTTATTTTCTAAAAGCATCATCTGTGGTTGGAAACATTTCATTGTTAAGAGATAGTTTCCAAAAATCTATTTCTAGATTAGATTACCTGGATTTTATCTACAGGATTTAATCTTGTCATTTTAAATCTGGATAATTTTCAGTCTTTTGTGAGATATCCAAAAGTGCTTTGCAAAATATCCATGCCTTTTTTTTTTTATACAGTAAAAGTGAATGATGACTTTGGTTGTCAAAAAACACCGTACGGATGTACGGTTCTATATCCCAAGGCTTCTGAAGCCAGTGGTTTTGTGTAAGGGACACAGAAAACATGGCATCTTGTACATTTTGTGCCTGGTTTACCTACAATGCTGTCGGGGATCAATGTTTGTTTTTGTTTGTCTTGTGATAAATTGTCATGCGTCTTAACTTATTGAACTCAACACTATAGTGTAAATGAGATTTGAAAGCTACAGCAGAGGGCATGCTTGTCAGCAAATAACACTAGCTTTACCAGAAATAGCAAAAATATTCAAGTTTTCAGACACTCCCTCCCATGATCTCACGCTATACTTGTTACTTCATGGAAACGTTAGGGCATCGTTCATACAACCTAAAACTGTTGCCTAGATTCCTTTAACTATCTCTATGTTATTTGTGTAAAAGCCCTTCACAGCAGAAAGAGTCTTTTCATGAGTCTGCAGTAACACCAGCACTGCAGCACCGGTGACCTCCTGCAGGTGACAAACTACACGTGTCCAATGTTTTCTCACTCAGCATCAACTGTGCGCACAGAACTATCTAGAACTGAATTAATCAATCCACAATCAGATGGAATCTACATGACATACATACACCTGACTATACGTCACTGACAACCGCATCTGACATTTCATGAGATCAACATTACCATTGAAGTTTACATATCAGATGTGCTGGGAATGTGCTTCTGTCAGCATTACAGGCAATGATGTGCAAAGGACTGCTGAAGGCGGACCAGAACAAGCTGAAAGCAAAGATGAAGTTTCTTTAGGGCAGAAACGATCGTACCTCTTATCCAGACCCGCGATCCATTCAGCAGAGGCGGACGGGTGACTAGAGGTGTGTGCTGCGACCATCTTCTGTGAGATCATGGTTTGCGATCAAGACTATTCATATCGTCCGAGGCTCATCGCGAGCAGATCTCACTTTACTGAGATCTATCGAGAGTGAGACGTAAGCCTGTTCTCTCGCGCTGGTGCTGTAGCCCGCCCACGCGGCTGATACTCTACAGAGACTGGGGCTAGTTGTCACACTTTTTACTTAAGCACATTTTTCAGTGGGTACCTTAAATTTTTAAATTCATTTACTGTATATGCACATCCCTAAAAGTCTTGACTACGAAATAGCTATTAAATATTTCCAGAGTTCTTGTCTAGAAAAGATATAGTTCATATATCACAATATTCAATTCAACACACGTCGACCTTAGCGAGGCATGTTGACATACTACTTCACAATGGGGACATGTGATTTGTTGAAAATATGAAATACTGTCGTATACTAGTATACTATTATAAATTATAAAATGTATTATCGACAATTTAATTACTGTTCAACAATAATATAAAACATACGAAACACATTCATGAAACAGCAAAAAGGTAAAAAAATATCATACCATATCCAGAAGAAAATATTGATCTTTTCCCTGACTGATATTTATAAATGAATAAATACATCCCCTTGTACTTCTGAACAAAGTTCAAATTAGCAAGTCTTCTCTTACTGTATGCGAGTGTGGCTTTAATAAACTTACCGAACAGCTAAATACAATTTAGTTTTTAGGATAGAAATTATAAAAATCGAGTTTACAGTTTAACTATGTAACCAGCATATAATGTCAGTAGAAAACATGCATTTATAATAAATGATTTATAAATGATTTATTTGGCCTTTAAAAAACATTAAAACCTTATGAAAGTTACTAAGATATCCTTTGTGACCACAGTAGTCCCAGTCCCCATATTTTATAAAACTTTATAATTGATAAAGTTAGTCTAGTACTATAGGGCAGAGGTCAGTGGCAACTGCACACATGCCCAGACTAACCCAACATTTTATAACAGATTGCTCTTTAATTTATATACATATACATTTAAGCAAACTGACATAATTTAAAAAAATGAACCTGGCAAATATCATGTAGTGCAATGTAAGAGTGTATTATTTTAGTATATTCATCATAAATCATCATATTTATTAAGAAGGCTAACTGTTGATATACACAATGGGTCAAAAGTGCTGTCAAACAACATTACAGTATTACAGATTTCTCATGACTTTGTCCCTCAGGTCTATTAACACAAAATGGAACCTCTGATGTTGCGTGTGACTTTCGTAGCTCTTTTTAGTGATTGGTGTCTTGGCATTGAGAAGTGTTAGGCCGCTGGTAAGTGTGTGTAAAGCTGGACATAATGGGTGTTTCTCTGTTTTCTGCAGCCACAAGTTCCAGACACAAGCACATTTACAGACTGGAGAGCAATCTCATTATGAAAATGGGCAGTCAGCAACCTGGAGAGAACAACAGCCCTGCAGAAAGAGAGAGGGAGAGACTGATGTTAGAGTGAGACACTGAGTTCCTGACAGAAGTCAAATCAAATATATATATATATCTGTTTGTTAATAATATACTGTACAACTTACAGTCAGAATCATCTCCTGGTAAAAATATGTTTCAAATGGACAGACTCATCTCATCGTAAACCAATTTGTGTAAAATGCTAAGACAGGAAACTACATCAGCTTTGAGCGCTGGCCATCAATGACTTAAGCTGTATGTGGCTTCCACATTCCTCTGTCAGTATCCTTGGTAACAGATGGACAAAAGAAGACATTGGCTGTACAGAACTAAAACATTATCACTAGTGTTTCTGGGGGTTTGTGAGAGCACAGTTATCATGTACTGAATTACCAGCACCACCTATCACTAATATGGTTCAGTTATTAAAGGTGCATTCAGTAATTTTGATTACCTAATTATGACAATACTTTATATAATATAATGCTTTATACTGACACCTAGCGGCATGGATGCTGAATAACGTATACGTAAAAATGATTTTATATTATGCAATTTAAGAAGTGTGAATATAATTTTATTTAGTTGTTAGTTGTTTTATTTTATTTAGTTGTGAAACTTTTTAAGGATCAAAATTTTTTTAAGGTAGTATGAAATTATGTTTTAGTATTAGACACACTGAAGTTGACGCCATTATGATATTACTCCACCAGGTGGCAACGCTTACATTCAGTTAAGAAATCATGTCCTATTTTAAGACTAACGTTGTCTAGAGTATGTTTAACCTACGGTCAAGTAACAGGCTTTTACAGTCTGTGTTTACTGCAAGTGTACGTGACAAAGACAGTATTTAAACCTACTGTTTGTTTGAAGCCCTAACTCAGTACACCGGAGCAGATTCTCACATGTATTTCACATTTGTTGTAATTTGAAACAGTACAATAATTTATGTCAACCAAAACAAGGATTTCATGTGTATGTTTTAACATAAATATTTTATATTCACTGTAAAAGAGTGTGTCAACTATCCCCAGTCCACCTTGGAATATATTGGTTTTAAGTAATGAAAATATCTGCAGAGCTGAGGATGATGTAGACTTATGACAATTTGCGTTGACATATTAAAGCAGCTTAAAGCTAAGTGCTATAAGAGAAGTGTAAATAAACTGCCTTTCATGTTTTTTTATAGAATGCACAGACACAATATGGATTAAGTATAAGTCTTTCACCTGAAACAATCTTTTCTCAGGGCTTTTGGAAAAACGCCATATAGTGAGTAATGAGATTTTGGCTTCTTAGTCTGTAATGTGACTGGCTGACAGCCAGAGGTCATAGGTCACTCCACAGACTACAACTGTCAGCTCTAGGCCAACACAAGCAACATCTTACCACTGTCTACATCCTGTTAGCATAAACACCCATATTCAGCCTCCACACGCCTTCATTTATTTTTTAAACACTTGGAATTGAAACAATAATTTACCCAAAAATAAAGCCTTTGTCACAATTTATGCACCCTCGTGTTGTCTCAAACTTGCTGTTATTTTTCAGAACACAGAAAACAAAATAATCTGGTCTATTCCTCATACAAAAATGAAAGCTACTTATATGATTTCATGTGTGATTTCATGTTTCAAGAGTGTGTTTCTAAACCAGGATGCAAAATAACTGCAGTTCTGTGTTATTCAATGAGTGTGACAGATAAAAGAACAGAAACAACATTTAAACTTTGACATTTTGTAGTAATTTGTGATTAAATAAAAATCTTATAAAAAAGGAAGCTAATGAACTGAATGATTTACTTAATTACCTGAGACCCATGTTCTCAGGCCCAAAGATTATAAAACAGAGCATGTGATAATATGATAATGTAATATGATTAAAGATTGTAGACTCCACCTGTGTTTAAAACAGGTCTGAAATGTGAAGATTTGATCTTATCAGCCAGTCATGCAAGTATGTAAACAAAAAAGTTAAATTCCAGTATGAACTTTAGGAAAAAACAAAATTGTTTAAACAGTAGGAAGGTCAAAAAAGAAGGTCATTTAAAACATGAGGGAAGTCGAACTCACCTTTTGTATTTACAACAAAAAATGATCTCATGATGAAATGTCATATTTTACCCAAAACCCAAAAGCAAGACATTATATTTTTCTTTGCATTGCAACATTATTTTTATGATGACAGTTAAGCATCCACTTGCACATTTTTATGACGGTAATGTGTTTAATGTTATAATGTTTGTATTACTTTAATACAGTAATGATAAGCATCATATGCATCTGTATAAAACAATCAGCATACACTCAATTCAGTAATGCACAAATGTACTTCACTATTTAAATAATGCAGTGCGTAGTTTTTTTCTGCATTACATTAATGAATAAAATCATTTTTTAAAAAGACTTTTCTTAAGCCAACAAGTATTGTGCTATTATTTTCTTTTAATTTTGATCATTTGATCATTTGACAGTTTTTCTGATTCACCCTTTGTACAAACTTCTTCCTGTAAACGGAGGAAGAGCTTCATCGGTTTGAAGCTGTGTGTAATTCTTACTCCTCAATGCGCTTCAAATGAAAGACATATTGAAGCTGTACTTTGACACAGTGAAAGCAAAAGAATGCATTGATCATGTGTCAAAGAAATACAGCCTGCACATATCATTGATGATATCAGCAGAGCCTAAAGGGACAGACCGACAGAGCAGCAGAGAGAAACAGAGATTAAGGGTTTGTCTGAAGGGTTGCCATGACAAATGAACATCTGAAAAAGAAGAAAGAGAAGTCTTGAGTAATTGCCTGTCTTTAAAGGCTTGCATGGTTGCCAGGTGATGGTGCAGGAGGATGATCACAGGCATGTTATGGAGGTGTTTACCAGTCAGAGGTTTGGACACTTCACTTAATTATTTTAATTATTTAAACTTTAATCCTAATTCATAATTCAACAACTACTGTGAGTTTGCAGATCGTATGACTTTGCTATTATTCTAAAATGTGGGAAATAGAAATAATAAAGAATGAGGAGTTAATGGCAGCCAGCGACAAAATTCACATTTAACAATAAAAACTGGATACTTTAAAAAAGACACATCACCTGTAACAATATCATGAGATTGTGGTATATGGTAAAATAACTGATTTTATTTTAATTTGGTCATTGACATCATCGTGAGTTTGGAACAACATGAGGATAAAACAATTATGACAAAATTACTATTTCAGTTGTGTGTCTAAATTAAATTCTAAATCAGCCTGGATTAATGCACTAGTGCCTTTATAATAAAACGTATAGTCAGAATAATCATAGCAGACTAAAAATGTCATAATTGTTATAACGCTGATCTGAATCCATTCATAAAATAACAGTCAGTGTCCATGAGGATGTAAATACCATTCTGTTTATCTTGTGTTAAAGGCAGAAGAGGGTGGAGGGCCTGTCTATGATTTACTTGTAGATAACTCATCCCAGCATGAGCAGGAAATAGCAATAATCTCTGCATTTCTAAACAAACTCAAAACCAGAAGCAGAACTCCACACAGCTCCAGCTTTCAGACTACTGATCAGAAAGTCAAGATAAAGATGTTCCTTTTAAAAACTCACTTTTGATGTACATGAGCTTTAGTCTGTCATACTTGACAGCAAAAAAAAAATTTGCTAGAGCATCTACTTCTGGGAATCAGAATTTCAAGAACACAATGTTGTCAAATGGTTTAAAACACTGTCTTTTGTAAAAACATGATTTCAAGAGAAATCAGCCAAAAAAAAGCCTACGTTTTGTTACACTATAACCTAATCATGGTATTTGTATATAATCACATGTAATTGTTATATAAAGAGGAATCAATGGCCCAAAAAACGGGTTAATTTTTATAAGGGAAAAACTGTAATTTATTATCAACTTAAAATAACACAAGGAAGGAAAAGTAGTATCGTATACTACATTATTACCCTCTGGCCATGGTTTTTATATAACATTCACATCTGACTAAACCAGGTTTTCTCTGATAGTCAAACAAGAGAACCGGAAAAGAAATAGCATAAAAATGTCACCACTTTAAGTAATTCCTGTTGCATATAGAACAGTTGCAGTAACTCATTGTTCAAGGAGAATACTACACAATACATATTTTTCAACTTTTCTACATGTAAAATAACCTAGGTTATTTTATTTTAAGTCATCACAGATTAAATCCACTGCTTATCACGTAATAAAATAATCACTTTGCTGAGTGTTTTTAAAAGTATTGTATTTTGTTTGGTTTGATAATTAGCATTTTTTGCGTGTATGACTGTCATTCAGCTTTTAAATTAGCAGAACTTTCATGCAGCCACTACAAAACTGCTCACAAGGTTCTAGGGATTTGATTTTGGTTGTTATTTGTTGATATTAATATGTATATATATATATATATATATATATATATAACAATGTTAATGTCTGTCTGCTGAATGTAACCTAAAATCTCTTATTTCTCTCCTGGCAATGGAAAAGTTAACATTTACAATGACAACAATAGAACAATAGTTACATTGAAATGTTTCAGACAAAGAAATGAAGGGACTTCTGTCAGCTTGTTAAACATATTTTTATTTGGATATTGCTACATGTGATGACTGAAGCAGTAGCAAGTACCAGCGTGGTTTTCATGGTAACCAGATACATTGTGAACGTAATTCTACAAAATTATAGTGAAATCATCAAATTATCATGCAATGCAATAAAATAGCCTCTCTGCAAACGATACCATGAAAAATGTATAGATTTAATGTCGAGGCAAAATTAAAACGAATAGTAAGCAGCAGGGGCGTTGCTAGACATAAAGCTCTACTGGGGCACAGGCCCCCCATTACTCATATTAAGCAAAGTTGCGTGCAATAAGTGTACAACACAAT
>JAZGTI010005296.1:0-25740 GCA_036877585.1 Botia kubotai | reverse complement strand
AGAGTTTGTTTCTGCAGTTTATTTAAATAAAGCTTCGCATTCACTAAATAAGTGTGTGTTTTGTTCTGTAGTACTAGTACTATGATTACCAATTTGGAATTTTACCATATATAACTACAAGGTACTATTACAGGTTCCTTGAAATGCTGTACGCTAATTCATGCAGATGAACAGACATAATGCAGTAAGTGCAGCTGAAGACCAGACATTTCACATGCTGCATATAGAAGATCTGAGGATAAGACAGCCCAAATAAATGAGCAAACGATTGTGGGAAGAATATGAAGAGCATTGACAGGAATAATTCAGGAGCACATGATGCATGAGCCCGTTCTGTTCAGCTCCAGGTTGAAGGGGGAGAGATGGTGGGGCACGACAGCCATGGCCAAGCCAGAGGAGACCAGAATTCCACGAGGATGGAAACAAACAGCATCTTGGTCTACAGCTGATGTTAGCCTGAGTGCTGTGTTAACTGATAACCGCCCAGTCTTCAAACCCAGCAGGGAATTGGCATAATGCCTTCTTATAGGTTATTAGAAAATAAGTTTTTTAAAACTTTATTAAAAACAATCTAAGGTCATAATCCATAAAACAGGCACTGAGTTGAAACAGGTAATCAGTCCAAGCATGAAACAAAACCCAAGGGCAAAACAACTGAGTAATCCAGAGACACAAGGAACCAGGGCCTTAAAGAGCCACTCAGAAACACAGTATTACACAAACAAGAATTCACCCTGTGAGTGAACAGGACATAAATAGACAGAGACAATGAGACACAGATGAACATGATTATGATGATAACACACAAAGAGTTCTGGGAAATAGAGTCCATATAAAGTAAGAGGACAGGCAGCAGGAGTGCCCTCTGGTGGAGCACAAGGGCACCGACAGCAAAACAACACACACTACTTAACGCATTTTAAAAATGTTTTCTGCTTTTGAAAGCTAATAAGCGAGTTTACTGTTTATTTATAGGTAAAGTCTCTTAAGATGAGTGAACTCCAAATCTTATTTTTAAAGTAATTCCACTTTAATTCTTAGTTCTTAATACTTGGTTTGGATTTCGAATTACAATTATGTTTCTGGTTTGCCCTGCCTTAGTTCAAATGTGGGAATTTAAAACGTGCTATAAATACATTTTGCCCACATTGTTTTTTATTCTAAAAAAACACAAAAACTCACATCTTTAAATTTGGCTTTATATATTTTAACACAAACAAAACTAGTAACTGTAGTAACTGATTTTTTACCCTTTCCCCTAAAGTCAATTATAACAGAGGAGTTTGGATCTTCTGCGTTAGGTGGGCGTATATCATTCACATTTCCAGCGTATTTCTTCAGAATCCCAGTAATCCCATTTGATTCAGTCAGGACATTTGTATTCATTTGTATTTGGTCACATAAGGGAAAGCCCACCTAACAATTTTAGGTTGTAAGAACGTCTCTCTATTGTTTACACTTCCATAATGTTTCCATTAAGCAACAGCTGTGTTTAGACGTTCTATTAACGTTATTGCTTGGTTATAAGAACGTTATTCAAACATTTTTCAATTCTGTAGGGCCCAACATTTTTTAAACGTTCCACTAACAACTTAAGAATAACGCTTTTGAGATATATGATACATAACGTTAAAAACTACAAGAACATTCTATGTTTCCTGTTAGCTGGGGGGAAATTAGAATAAGATTCCATCAGCATGATTACTTTAAGAATTTATAAAGGAACTTGGCCATCACGTTGACTAAGCGTTTCCCACCCACACATGATCAAGTTACGAAAGCGAAAGTTAACTGAGCATTCATTGGGAAGAGGAATTTTATTAAGAATATTCCACCATCACATCAACATCTATGATGAGCTTCCCCACGCCCGCTTCAGTGTTGAAGTCGATTCTCGTGTGTACCTCAGTTGGTGTGATGTACATCCAGTGGACTCATATGTGGATGCAGAGAGCGGAAATGGATGAAATCCGACAGCGTTTCAGAGCTCTGGAGACCGCGGGGACAGACTGCTGGACGTGCTGCGGGACGTGCTGCGATGCCGCCGCTTGCTGCGGGGTAGGTGAGTGCGTTAATGTAAACGCCTTGTGTGTCTGTTTGTCTGTGTTTAGCTATGCTTTCAATAACAACTTTCATGCACATGATATATAGTATATAGTTATATACACTAGCTACCAGCTGTCCTACTTTTATATCCATCCAACATCCATCAAAAATGAATTTAATGTGAGTTCTCTGTAACAACACAGTAAAACACCCCTTAGTAACCTGTCATCAAACCATCAAACATTAAACATGGTAAATGGTTTAAATCAGCATTCATGACTAACATCTCATTCTACAAACATCTAACAAGCTAAACGAGTATCACAGATTCTCTGAGAGACAGACGCACACAGACGTCCGAGACAAGAGGGATGTGACCGAAGACAAGAAACAGAGACAGAGACGACAAAGTGAGAAATGCTCTCACACACACACTGTGACGTTCCATATATGTCATGTTGTTTGTATGGTACAAACTGTATATTCTATATTCCACCAGTAAAATATCAAAATATCTCATAAACTGGTTGTCATGATATTTCACTATGCAAGTGAGGACATTTGGCCCTCACAAATATATCTAAACCTGTACACACACACACACACACGCACACACATACTTAAATATGTGTTTTACAGGGACTCTTCATAAGCGTAATTATTTTTATATTGAGCTAATCAAACTTTCTATCCACTTCCCCTCACCCCACCCCTAAACCCGACCCTCACAGAACACTCTTCATAAAAATGATCTTAATTGACATTCATTAAAAACACCACTGAGTATGTTTGAAGCCTTTGAGTTTGTGAGGAGAAAGGAAATGTTTATATTGTTACACACATGGCATTATACAAATGCTTGTCCTTGTAAACCACAAAAGGCAGTTCACACACACAAGTCTTCTGCTTGATCTCATAGTTGCTGTTTCTTTTAGCAGAGCGCCACATGTTTCTTCATCTTGTTCCTGTATCCTCTCAGTCATACAGTGAGTGTTACACCAGCACAGTTCCACAGTTCCTCATGTAGTTTCAACACACCACATACAATACTGCTCTGGCAGCTGGATTTATGGAGAGATATTTTCACTGTATAGAGAAAAACTGTATTCATATCGCTGAGCAGGAGATCCATGTCATCAATATTTCAGTCAAGATGAGTTACTTTTAAATTTACATTTATGCTTTGTAAGACAAAGCGACTTACATTGCACTGCATTAAACTATACATTGTTTCTGAGTATGTGTAATTCCTGGGATCGAACCCATGACCTTGGCGTTGATAACGCAATGCTCTAACCACTGAGCTACAGGACAGCCCAATGTGTATATCGCCTGAAAGTTCCTGCTAAAAGAGGTATTTTAGCACAAATTCATCTGTTGCTTTGTAGAAGGTGACAGATTAGGCAGATCTTACACTCAATGCACAATCTGCATCCTGAGTCGAACTATTTGAGAAACACACAACATTTTAAGTTGTATGTACGTTTCCCCAACATTTTCATCAAGTAACAAATGAACTTTTGAAGATGTTGTATTAGCATTATAAGAATGTTATTCAAAGTTTTTAAAATTGTGTAATGTTTTTAAAACGTTCCACTAATAATTTAAGAATAACTGATATAATCATGCTCATGTGATGGTGTCTTGCTATCTTAATAAACTTCTATGCTTGACAGGAAGATTCATTGTAGCTTCTCATGTTTATCTCATTTGTTTCTCAGTTGATGATGACACCACTGTTCTGTCATGGGCCGTTGGGCAGAGCAGAGGTCACGGGCTGCAGGTATCAGGTGATACAGTAACCGTGGTAACCGAGGGTACTTACTTTATTTACAGTCAGGTTGGTAGTGTTTCACAGTGGTCTTACTGTGTTATCAAAACACAAACAGTAACCTATCCTCCTACTCACTGCAGGTGCTGTATAAAGATACCACCTGGTTAATGGGTCATGTGATCACGAAGAAGCTCAAAGGGGCGGAGTCTAAACTAATGAAGTGCCTAACGAGCATGCCCAGTAACATCAGCCAGCCACTCAATACTTGCTACACTGCTGGTAAGATTACAAGTCCAAACAGACATTAACTATGACCATGACCCAGTAGTGTCTCTCAGATTCAGTTTGCCTTTTAATAATATAAATTATGACACATTAAATGGTTAAATCTGTCAAATAATGTGACTAAGTATTCAGTGTATAATATTAGTGATGAGTCACGGTGCAGTAATGTAGCATACATGGCACCATTTATTGAATGACCCACAGCCAGCTGTTAAATATCACAGAAAATGATGTTGACTCGTCACTAATTTAATCAAAAGAACAGGACATGTGTTTACAGTAACTCATGTTATGGTAACTAACAGCCCAGGCAACAGAGTGTTCTCAGAACGTTGCCTAATGTTCTCCAAACAGTCTCTCTGTAAGTTAAACTACCTGTACTTGAGTAGTGAAGAAGGTAAAAGTGTTTGTTTGCTGACTGTGGAGGACTGTGGATATAATGTGACACATTCAGCAGAGACTGTAATGATGAAGTTTTGATATATAGAGTGTTGTCTGATGTTTCTGTTATAGGCATTCACTTCCTGGAGTCTGGATCCACTCTTCAGCTCTCTGTTCCTCGCAAATCAGCAGAGCTCATCCTTACAGCCCACGCCACCTTCATGGGCATCCTGAACATCTGACACACACACACACACACACACACACACATCATCTACCCCTAAACCTGACCCTCACAGAAACCTGTCTGCATGTTAACTTTTCAAAATAGCATCATTTAACATGTTTAATAATCAATTTACCTCGTCGGGACCAGTCACCTAACCCACTGGTCAAGACCACACATGCACACATGCACACAAACATACACACACACAGAAACACAAACAGAACTTCATGTGCTAGAATCATACAGAAATATTTGGACAGTTTTGCACTTTTCAGATTGTATGAACAGCTCATGTCACTGTAGGGTCTCATTTGTTTTTTCAGAAGGGTCCTCACACCTCGTCTGAACTTCAGATGATACATGAGATACACAGTCTTAAGGACCTAACAGATACACACACACACTGCAGAGCCGCTAGTACACATCAAGGGTTCACATGATTTAAGACTCCTGCATTCACACGAGTCTGTAGGAAGTGTGAGAAAAGTGTAGTATGAAAAGTGTAGTATGTTCATCTTTCTAATAGAGTAGCTGTAGTTCATTACATTAACATTAACATGTACCACTAATATATATTACATCCAGAAAGAGTGTAAATACTGTTTAATGTTGATCATATATACAGTTTTATCATTGACACTCTAAAAAATGTTTAATAAGACTGCTTGTTGTGTTTATTTAATATTTCCTGTGTACTTATTTTTCAAACAAGTGCAAATACGAACTTTGTACGTGTATTTGTTAAATCGTGACACCTAGTGGTCAATTGAGGTACTGAGGTACGTTAACGGTATTTGACGTTTCAGGGTATTTCAGACATGTTTTTACCTTAAAAAAGATTAAAAGTCTGTGTAGACATAAGGACACAAACATTTTGAAATTATGTAATAATAATTAACAATACATATTTGTACATATAATACACATTTTTCAGCACTTTTTTACTTTTAACTATCTATAAGTTAAAAGTAAATAGTACGACTGTCACAAGCTATGATGTGTTTATTCATTTTTAAAAGGTAATTAGTTAATTTTAATATTAATGGGCTGAGAACGCCTGCACTGTGTCGCAGTGTGTACTATAAACTGTCTACTGTCCCTCAGTAAACACTGTCTACTGTCCCTCAGTAAACACTGTCTACTGTCCCTCAGTAAACACTGTCTACTGTCCCTCAGTAAACACTGTCTACTGTCCCTCCGTAAACACTGTCTACTGTCCCTCCGTAAACACTGTCTACTGTCCCTCGGTAAACACTGTCTGCTGTCCCTCAGTAAACACTGTCTGCTGTCCCTCAGTAAACACTGTCTGCTGTCCCTCAGTAAACACTGTCTACTGTCCCTCTGTAAACACTGTCTACTGTCCCTCAGTAAACACTGTCTACTGTCCCTCTGTAAACACTGTCTACTGTCCCTCCGTAAACACTGTCTACTGTCCCACTGTAAACACTGTCTACTGTCCCTCGGTAAACACTGTCTACTGTCCCTCCGTAAACACTGTCTACTGTCCCTCGGTAAACACTGTCTACTGTCCCTCGGTAAACACTGTCTACTGTCCCTTGGTAAACACTGTCTACTGTCCCTCGGTAAACACTGTCTACTGTCCCTCGGTAAACACTGTCTACTGTCTGTAGTTCTGTTATTTATCCAGCAGAAAACCCACAGGCAGCAGATCTCCAGAATGCTTGTTTTAATTTGTTCTAAATTACATTAACACAGCTGTGTGTGTGTGTGTGTCTGGACAGAAATACATTTATTATCAGGAAATACATTGAGGGAACATTTGGTCTCTTATGCCATTAAATGAAATGTTCTTCACTAAAGACTCTGATAATGTGATGTTTGTATTTTCCCATCGTTTTCCTGGATAACCTCTTGACCTCTTGTCTGGAGGTTATCTGACTGAATTGTTCACAGATCACTAAGATTAAATTGTTTGCTGGTGAACTCTTTACATCAACCAAAATACATCAAAATGTCATTACAGCTGATAACAAAATAGCAAACCAAGTTATTTTAAGAGACAGTATAAGCACAATTCAAAAAGAAGATTTCACAAAAATATTTTGTTTTGGTTTTAAATTATAAAATAATAGATACCGTTCAGAACAACAAGACAAATGTTTGGACACTTTCAAACACAAGTAAACCTGCGTAATCAATGTGATGTGTTGATTAAAATCACACATGTCGCTCATTGGAGGTGAGGGGCCGGATAGTATGTGTGCGTGTACGTGTGTGTGTGTGTTTTATTACTCAGTGCTCATACAGTAGTTTCCTCAGCACTTGGTCCTGCTTGCAGAGGTCAGAAAGTCTCCACTCAGAATAAAACACAGAAATGAGATACACTTTCTTCCACCAATTTTGGGCATTGACATTCTGGGTAACCTTTATTGTCTGACAAGGTTGCTGATGTAATAACTTGTGTTGGCATGCACACGCACACACACACACACACACACACACAGACACACACAGCTCCGGACAGGATGGCTGTGTTTGTAATTACTCACACGAGTTGTTATTAAATGTTCAGAGCAGTGACGAGAATTATGGGTCATTCTCAAATAAATGTGCCATGTGTCTCCATGACTTACTAAGTTAACAGGTTAAATCACAGATACTAAATCTAGTCAGGTTATTTGATAGCTGTGACTAGGTTTCGTGTATAAAAATGTTCATCAGAATACAGAATAAGGGAATTAAACTGTATCTGATATTTCACTACAGCAGAATTAATTTTATTAACCATCCCTGTGTTTACTTGTATGTTTTCTCACTTTTTGCCCTCATCTCTTGCTCTCTCACTTTAATGAAGTACACTAGACATTTAGATATTAAATCTAAATTTAGGTTAAATCTAAATATCTAGATAGATAAATCTAAATCTAGATACTTATTTAGTCATGCATGTAATCAGTGTGTGTTCCCTGGATATCAAACCCACAACCTTTGCACTGCTAATGCAATGTTACATTCACACACACACACACACATGCAGTACTGTGTGATGTGCTGATAAATGGTCTTGGCTCTGGTGTGTTTCCCACAGAGAGAAGTGGCACAGATATTTTTGTTTTTCCAGCCCTCAGCAGAAAGCACACAATAGAAAGCTAGAGGGGAGAGGTGAACGTGCACACGGTTCTTCATCAGTCTGCTAACACAGAGACACAGATTCTATCTGAAACAATCAGCAGAGAGTCTCTGTTTGTCCTTCACCACAAATTTAAATAAAATGTTCAGACAACATGCAGAAAAGACATAAGCTAATGAGGTTATCTCTTTAATATCTCAGTTGTTTCTCCCAGCAGTCTTACCACGTGTAGTGTGTAGATCTGTTGTAGTCTCCTCTAAAGAAACAACAATGTCAATGGTCAGATAGCAACATCTGCATCAGAGTGTATAAATTCAGTTATGTGTCCTAACACTTCTCATCAGTGCTTTCAGGAATGGATTGTCTGAGCTGTGACTCATATTAAATCAGTTCTGTTACAGTTCTACAGTCTTACTGTGTGTCAGTAATAGATTTAATTGTGTCTGGTTTCATTTCTTCTACAGTAAACATCTGTAAACCTGTGTGTCAAGTAAATAACTGAGAACTCTGTTAGATCTCCTGAGTTATGAAAGAGAAATGTGTGTGTGTGTGTGTGTGTGTGTGACAAACTAAAACTACGCAAGCAGTAACACGCCTTCATTTCAACACTAGAGGGAACCTGAACACTAGTGACAGTCTCTCTCTCTCTCTCTCTCTCTCTCTCTCACACACACACACACTCTCCCTTTCTCAAACACTCTCTCTCTTACTCTTTTATGCACACTGTGTCTCTCTCTCTTTCTCATACACACACACACACTCTCCCTTTCTCAAACACTCTCTCTCTTACTCTTTTATGTACACTGTGTCTCTCTCTCTTTCTCTCTCTCACTTACACACTCACACACACACACTCTCCCTTTCTCAAACACTCTCTCTCTCTCTTTCTCTCTCTCACTCACACACACACACACACACACTCCCTTTCTCAAACACTCTCTCTCTTACTCTTTTATGCACACTGTGTCTCTCTCTTTCTCGTACACACTCTCTCTCTCTCTCAGATACACACACACTCTCTCTCTCTCTTCTCTGAGGATTGTGGTCTGAAGTTTAATTCAATAGAAATTATGGCAGCACACTCCAGTGAGTCCTGAAGGATAAACAAACTACAGTGAAGAAGACAGATTCAAGAAGTTACTGAGGCACTTGAGTTTAAAACCAATAATATATGAGGCTAGATTCTTTCTGAAGAGAGCGCGAGTGTGTTCTCACATAGACATTATCACACTGCTAGTGTGATGAGGTGCTTGTATTACAGTATGGTTGCTAGGCTGTTCGGGGTGGTTGCTAAGGCTTTGCTAGATAATTGTTTCCTGGATTAAGTCAGAAGAGACCACCTCTAAGTATCCATGATAAAGGGTTTGTTCAAATCCCTTAAACTAAGAGCAATAGTAATAACAGAAGCTAGCAAAACATCTAGCAAATAAAGAGTTCTACACCAAATACATGAGAGAACCAATCACACAAGACACTGATGACATTAAAGAACACAGTGTGCTGTGTTTATCATTACTTAGCAACACTACATCATATATAAAATGTTTGTTTAATGCTGGAAACTTCTTAAACAGAGAGTCATGTGTTTCCAATGAGCGGCCTGTGTGCACGAGCTTTTGGGACAGAAAATGTCAGAGATAGTTTGTGTTTGTGTACTAAATAAAGTTTAGTGTATAAACATTTATTTATTCTTGTAGCACTAGTGGAAACATGTTCCAGATCTCGTGAGTGGCTGACTGCTGCCTAACCAGCTGCCTTCTGAGGGCTAACAGCTACACATGCACACTGTGAGCGGTTAATCCACAGCATGATGCTGCCTTTCAATGACTAAAATAAAGTAACTCAAAGTACAGCATAAAGCTGCTGCCTGGTTTTTGAAACAGACATCATATAGGGAGTACACATAAAATGCTTTAAAATGCTGTCTAAGTAGGCAGCTTACTGGGTTTTGAGAGCTACAGTCTTAAAAATAAGTAGAAGAACAATTTTTGGCTGTATGGTTCCATAAAGAACCTTTAAAATCTGTAGAACTTTTCTGTTTTAGAAAAGGTTCTTTGTAGCAGAGAACGGTTCTTTAGACTATATAAGGTAAGAGAGAAATGGTTCTTTGGGGAATTAAAAATGGTTCTTCTATGGCACCACTGTGAAGACTCTTTAAGAACCTTTATTTATAAGAGTTCTTCAAATGTGTGTCATGTGTATCTAACATCTCGCACACACCGCACCGCACACTCCACTTACACACAGGAAATCATGTTTACACTGTACTGTCATGTGTTGTACTGCTGTTGTACAGTGTAATATTGGCTTGCTGCTGGACAGTTAAATGAGCTCACAGAATGCAACATGGGAAACGATCTAGAGCGGCTTGAATCCACTAATGAATGTGAATAATGAGCAGCTTGAGCAGTCAGATGCTGGTTCTAGGTGGGTTCTCCAGCAGGTTCTGGAGACAGAAACAGAATTTATGGCTGATGGATTCTATAGCTGAAGATGCCTGCAGGGGGGTTAGCTGATCCCTGCTCAGTTTTACAGCATGTCATATGTCATGTGGCATCAGGGATGTTTGTAATCATGTGTATGAGTTAATAAGTGCTATCTATGGTTTTGTTCACTATTTAAAATCTAAATCATGACAGGATGACAGCATCTGGAAACAATGCTGTCGGCACAAGGATTGTTCCTTTTTTCCTCTCTTAATTCTTCCCAAAAATTCCACTAGCCTCTCCAAATCCCTCATTTCCCGGTTTCTTCCTCTACTGGGATACTTTCTAGGTCAACAACAACTAGGCAAAAACAATATGTTCTTTAATAGCTGTCAATTAAAGCTCACACAATGGGAGGCCAGCGGTCCCCTGAGAGAGAGAGAGGAATAGAGATGTAAAGTTTAATCTCGCACAGCCAGACGCTTGACTGTTGACATGAAGTCTGGTCCACACTGAGCTTATTCTGGCCAGGACTGCATCATTTGGGCTGTGTGTCCACCACAGCACTGAAACATTTTATGGTTCTGTGCCTTCCACAATAGATATGTTTATATATAAATATATTCTGACCACTTAGTGGATGTGACGAGACTTTCAACCAGCATAACAAAAAATGTTTCTGGAAAAATATCATCTAGCCTGTGTTTAATTAACTTTCTAATATTGATATCACAAACCTCAGAATCCTGACTAGCTTTTTCATGGAACTTTTAAAACCTTTGCAAAAGCACGTAAAAGCAAGCAAAACCTCATTGTTTATTAACAATTAATATAACTGATATTTGATCACAGTCTGAGATGTTTTCAGGATTTTTCACACACACAGAATATATTCCCAGTGTTACAGATGTCAATGCATGTGACATTTGGGAGTCTCAATCTGTAGATACATAATATGTCACCATCATTTACTTTATTGCTTCTGAGAAACACAAAAGCTGTTTTGAAGTACACTGGTAAACAAACAACAGTGGAATCCATTGATTTCAGTTGTATGGACACAAAACCATGGAGACGTTTCTCAAAATATTATAATATATATATAATATGTAATGATATATATTAATATATTATAATATATTTATAATATAAAATATTATAAAAGAAGATATTCTCAAAATATCTTAATAATAAGAAATAAAGTTTTTCAGGTCTGGAATGAAACGAACGGAATGGAAAGAACGACACGAGTGAGTAAATGATGGAAGAGTGACACGAGTGAGTAAATGATGGAAGAACGACACGAGTGAGTAAATGATGGAAGAACGACACGAGTGAGTAAATGATGGAAGAGTGACATGAGTGAGTAAATGATGGAAGAATGACACGAGTGAGTAAATGATGGAAGAATGACACGAGTGAGTAAATGATGGAAGAATGACACGAGTGAGTAAATGATGGAAGAGTGACATGAGTGATTAAATGATGGAAGAACGACACGAGTGAGTACATGATGGAAGAGTGACACGAGTGATTAAATGATGGAAGAACGACACGAGTGAGTAAATGATGGAAGAACGACACGAGTAAAATTACAGCCGGAAATTATTTTAAAATATAAACCAAAAGAATGTCACTGTACAGTAAAATTCACACACTGTACCTGTTATCTATTAAACTATAAGCAGAAACAAACGGGCAGTGTTCACACACACACACACACACACTGCTGCAGTGTTTGGCAGTAACTCACCACACTATTGTTTATGATTTCCTGGTTTGGTGATTAGCTGCAGATGATTGTCTGTATTTTTACCTTTTAAAAACGTTATTATTATATTATTATAGGGTTTTTAAATGAGGATGAAAAAAGGAGATTTGCTCAGATTTGTCAGGTTTTGCTGACTTTTGGGTAAACATTTGTCCCCAATATATGGTATACACGCCGCCAACACACACACACAGGATAATCCTTACAAAAAAATACAAATACATATTTTATCACATATAAATACTGAAATTTCTCATTACTAGACTCTTTAACACTTCTCACCTCAGCAAAATCCAAAATAATCCTCTCACCCCCTCTATATCATTTCTCTCTCTCTCTCTCTCTCTCTCTCTTTTCTCTGCCGCCACACTGCAACACACACACTTTCTCTCTCACATTCTTCCTCTATGATCAACATTTCTCCCTCTTTTTTCAGACGCCAAAACCAACTGCATCAATGTAAATCATGTTTTCAGTTTTGAAAAAATCAAAAACGGAGTGAGAAATAAGAGTTGTGTTGCTTTTAGTCTGTGGTTTGCTTTGAGATGATTTATGTGCTTGTGTACTGATGTCTTGTGACAGAAACAGTTAAAGTGTCTTATACGATGTCTTGCTTTTTATGGTAAACCTGACTAAGTTTTAGAACGTGTCTCTCCCTCCTGTGTCTCTGTCTCTTTAAAGTTCTGACCTAATTCAATTCATTTGATGATTCTTGATGAATGTTCTACTGTATGCTGTTAATCTCATATGATGCTTTTAAATGTATGTTTTGAATGATTAGAGGCTATATTTTATCTCTGGTCTTTGTAAATATCTGTTATGTTCTGTTCTTCTGTTTCATGGGTTTTACTGTTTATTATGTCATTTGGAGATGTTCCAGTGAGGAGACACATGTGTGGGGGGACCACACTGTTATTTCCGGGGCTCTTTAAAATCTTTCATGTTCTGAGACGTGTGGAATAGATAATGAAATCACCAGATAACATAATGAACACACAAAGCCCAGAATGTCTCAGTTCTTCTTTATCTTCCGTAAACGTGGAATTCTTGAAATCACAACTGTGTTCTTGGCGTTCTTCTCATCTTTTCATCCATCATTCGCTCTCATGGTCTGAAGGCAGTGGACCACCCGCTGTGAGGATCGCACATTAACTGCAAGTGTAATGAGAATGAGATGGGCTGTTATCTTCTAAAGTCTTGCTATAAACACTGGGCTGATGTCCATGAGATCTAATCTGCCTGTGAAATCACTCAAGATGGCATCTGGGTTCCTTTGTAGAGTTTGTGTGAAAATTAAACACAATGAGTGTTTGTCGGTAATTTAATGACATTTAAGGCCACGTGAACTGATGTGATGAGCACAACTTTCCTCAGGGCCACAACATACAGTATTAAAGAACTGTAAGAACATTCTCACTCCTTCTCATGCATTCTTGCCCAAACGTTTATCTCCACAGGATTCATCTCTACATCTGAATGGCCATCAAAGAAGGTAGATGCTTTCTGGAAGCAAAATACTGCTGTTAGCAGAGAATCGAGCAGCAGGAGCAGCTAACTGTGTTCACCAGCCCAAACCCTGATGCACTGAAATCATGGAGAGAAGCTATTAAAACACTTTTAGACTGAGGAACCTCCAGCCTCCTTCAGATGATGGTGTAGAGCAGTAAGTGCAGCTGAAGTCACACCACAGGAATTATGGTTTGCTACTAACTGTTGCTGGCAGCAGACAGATGGCAGTTGTCATTTAAGGGAATGGACAGCATGCTAACAGGAAATGTTCTCAGAACATTAGATTACATTCTTTAAAAGTTCTCTCAAAGTTCCTGCAGTAACGTTACTCAAACATGTTTGTAACTTTATATATCATAAACATCAAAAATGTTACTTTTTAGTTAATGTTAATGTTGTGGAAAATGTTTGAAAACCTTTTGAATAACCTTTTGAATAACCTTCTTGAAATTCTAACAAAATGAAATCCAGAAATGAAATCTAAATGTTTCTAATGAACATTTCATTTCTAACATTTTCGTTACGTAATAGAAGCGCTATGGAAAAGTTCTTACAAGCTATAATTGTTAGCTGGGAAGGAAAATTGAGAAATTTAGGAAATAGTGATAAATGTGATAAAACACATTCGACTCTGTGTCCCTCATGAGCATAGCATCTGTTTACACAATGCAAACACCAACACCACTTCCAAGATACAACAATTTCACCATTTAAAAAAACCATTGTTAAAAAAGATTGTTAAAAAAGTTTATTTATAAATATTTATGCATATTTATTTTTACCACTTTTATACAAGCGTTTATGTGCACCTGACTGCTGCCCCAATCATGACTAAACTCAATTTTTGGCCTCCAACATAAACGCTCCTGTTCAAGGTCCATAAAGACGTTTATTGTTTTATTTTGATCTCAGCACAGGAAATGTTCTCATTGTGGCTTCACAGAGCCTCATTTGCAGTTTTGTTTACAATTTGAGGGTGACTGAGGAAGTTCAAACATTTTTGTAAGTGAGTAACAAGAGACCCAGCGGCGTTCCTCTGCATGTTTGCTCCGGGCTGATGGGTACACAAACACAGCAGCCCAGTCTGACAGATAATCTATAGTTAGAAGCAGCCCACACTAGCTATTACACACACACTGACTGAACTGTGTGTGTGTGTGTGTGTGTGTGTTAAAACAACCCCTGTTCCGCTCCGATAGCCATATCTCTTGATTTGGGAACATCTTATAACATCTCAATTCTGTTTCAATCTCACTCGACGTGGGGAACACAGTTTCAATTATCAGACGTAATTTGTTGTAAAAACAACAAGAGGCAGATGGAATGAGAGGCACAATAAGAGGGGCCAAGTGAATGTCTCTTACTGACTGCTTTGATAAAGATGTGTCTGTAATCACTGATCTAAGACCTGCTCACAGACAAAAGATTTTTAAAGGTAGTTTTTGTATTTTTTGTAAACTTTTTGGTCATTTTTGTTAACAGTGACAGAGAGGACAGGAAATGGTAGAGAGATGAGAACAGAATCAGCTAATGATGCAGGCTGGACTCACAGAGCACAACACACAGTGTCACAGTGCCGCCTGGCAGGTCACACAGGTACACATGTGAAGTTTGACCACGTTTGAATCTGCTCCTCATCTCTCTTTCCTCTCAATGAAAGTGGCTGAGAACAAGCGTTTGCTAGCTTTTAATGTAACTCAGGAGTTTCTTTCTTATCGTTTGTTTATTTCTTAATTTTTATATATTTTTTTATACAAATTTTTAAATATTTTTTTCTTGGTTTATTTATTCAGTCGTTCCATTATTTGTTTGTTTAATTTCTTCTGTTCTTTTTCTTCCTGTCTGTCTTTCTTTTTTCTTTTTCAGGATGTGACCCAAGAAAGGAAAACAAACACATTTCACCACAGGCTTGTTACAGCCGACAAACACATGCTGACCGAAGATTCAACTAAAAACATACACATTCATTAAAGAGACATCCAAAGACACAGCAAACACTCTGCCCTCTCTCTCGCTCTCTCTCGCTCTCTCTCTCTCTCTCTCTCTCTGTCTTCTGTCCTTCCCCCTTGAGTGTGTCAATTTCCTGAACTTTGTCCTCGACCTTTTCACAAACTCTTCAGACTCTCTGGAATGTGTTTCTCATATTTGGTTTGACGTTTTCTGTTTCCCCTTTCACCCCCGACAGAGTGCACGGAGGAGGCGAACAGAAATCACACACACAGACACACAGACACACTGAAATTGGACAGGGATTCCCTGTGGAGAAGGCCAATATTTTCATTTTACGACAGGTCAGTCAGCTGTGAGGGAGATGGAGGAGCTCCTGCAGGTCCAGGATCTGTGCGTCACCTCCTGCTCTGTGTACAAACATTTCACAGATCTGTGCTGGAGGCAGCAGTCAGCTCTTTACTGGGTGAATAACATCAGCCTGTTAACCCCTGCAGCCATCATCTTGAACAATCTGCTGTGTGCTGTTTCATTTAGTCTATTAAAATTCATTGCTAAATTAATTGAATTGTGCACAAGTTTCAAGTGACTCTATGACTCAGTAGGTAGTTTACAGGCCTCAGGAGACAAGCAGCTGCATATGTGTTTTATTCATTAACAGCTTCATTTTACATAGCAGGAGTAACAATGAAAACTGTAATTTTACAAATTTAAAACTTCCCATTTCAAAAAGAGCTTTTATTGACACTAATCTGTGGCCAAAACAACTATAAAATTCTAACTTCAGAAAGCCGAACACATTTACACGTCAACATGCAGCGCTCAGAAATGTGTTTCTCTCTGTCACAGTGAGATTCTAAGGAGAGAGCATGATGGGTAATATTACCCCTAAACCCAGAACAACTAACTAGAAAAATATGGGAAAAGTTTGTTAAACATAGTTCAACAAACGGCACATTTGCACCTCAGGTGACTGAACCAAAGAATCCCGGGTGCAAAACTGAACATCCATTGCTTGCAAAGGGGACAGATTTCACATTGTGTGCTTCCCATTGGGATGAATGGGAATGCTAACATCAAATATTACAGAGCTTCTTAACACATCCTGTAGTCTGGGGATTGGCTTGGACATACAGCAGTTCAGTCAGATCCCAGCATGCACTGAGAGATCAGAGCCAATCAGAGCCAATCAACATCTAGACTGACTGATTGCCGGAACTCTCTTAAATGAGTATTTACGGCAGATCAATTGCAGCTCATACTGTATACTGGATTTAGCTGTTGGTTTCTTTCAGATGATTATTAAGACAAGCATTTGTTTTATATAGAATAATATGCAACGGTGAACGATGGCTAATAGGAGCAGAAATGTGTTGCCATTAAACGCTGTCTGTTTCAATGAATGTAAATACAGTTCCACAGTTCTGGACTTCCTGTTTCATATGTAGCATCAGAGTAAGAACAGCTGTCCACTGGAGCTGAAGATTACAGCTGTTTTCTTCAGACAGTGATGATGGGTGATCATCTCCTCAGCTTTCTTCATCCTTTTTCACTGAGGTTCTGGATGTAAAGCTGAAGTGCACTACAGCAGATCTTCACATGCTGAACCTGAATGCTGTCTCTATACATCAGCCCGCATCAGCTCCAGCACAGCTGACACTGTATGGACAAGAACTGGGTTCAGATTGGGGGGAGGGCTGCTTTCAATAAGGATGTACAGTAATACTCTCAGCTCTGTTAAACACACTTTAACATTTTAACAAATTGCACATACTTAATTAGAAAAGACAATGTGAAAAATGCAGCAGATTTGATCTGGATCTGACTATTAGTCACTGACTGTACGTCTAAAAAACAGCATATTTAAAATGTATAGAAGACGTTCACATGAAGCTGTTTGCAATTACTGTTTCCATGGTAACAGTAACTTCTCTAATTGGTTGGTTGTTCTGTTGAATTATGTGTAATGTGGTGCAGTATTTGTTTAATTGTTTTACTCAAACTCTTATGGTAGCTCATCAGAAATGAAGGGGATTTTTCCTTACAGAAGTCGACTGTCGTGCTGTAGAATCAGTGACACAGTTGAAGATCTCTTCACAGCATCTGTGTGACTGTATCGTCAGCTCAAGCTTTAAAAATCTCTTCTAGTAAAGAAGACCTGAACCTGACTTACCAGAACCTGTTCTCAGATCAGAAGTGTGCTTCATACCTGACATTCACAGCCGTTAAACATTTCTGTGTTCAGCTGCTGTGTTGCATTGATGAAAGTATGAGGCAGCCAAACTGCGTCATTTGTTCACACACAATCTCTCTATTCAAGAGAAAGCTAGACATAATATAAACAAAACAATATAAGAACAGAAAGCATTATGGGTGAGCAGAGGCTTCAAGGTGCTGAGGAACAGTAAACATCCACTGCAGGTCCAGCGGGAGGGCATCAGACTGCCTGTGAGGTGCTTTGTCATCTTTTTTACTCTCTGTCTCTCATTTAGCTCTGCACAGATAACACATTCGAGTCAACTGGTGTGGTGCATTCTGTGTTCTTTGCAGCTGTGGGACCTGAAAAGGGTTGACTGTCAAACAGGTAACATAACGTGTGCCTAGCTGAAAGACATGTCCATGAACGCTAGTTAAAGCAGATGCTCAGAGATCCTCACACATTCTCCTCACTGCTTGTGACGCTTGTGAGGGAGGACACACACTCCAGATACTGTAGCTGCCGCAATTTTCTGTACTATAATGTTTATATTGTAGATGTTTTTAGATGTATTATAACTTTTTAGTTTTTAATATTTCCCACGGTAAAAATTTAAGTTGTAGAAAGCTAATTCTGCCATGTAGCTTGTGGTTTAGTGAGCTGTTTTCTCTGAACAGTAGCTCTGAGTGGATCATTTTCTGTACAGTACATATAAACTTGGTTTAGCTTTTTGTTTTTAAAAAGCATAAAAACAAGGAAAGGGATTGAAGCGAGAGAGAAAGACTTTGATTTCTACAACTCTTTATGGGAAAAGTTAAAAACTATAAAAGTTAAACTATATATCCCCATCTTCACAAACGTGACAAGTGAGCTCCATTCACACACCATTCAAACTCAGATTTCCTATCTGGAAAAACCTGTTCCACTCTTATTCTGGATTCAACAAGAGCAGTACAGAGCTGGAAAACATGTATGTTTCACCCTCTGAATCGCATGTGTTCTTTCAAGAAATGCAAACGATGAAAACAGTGAAATACAGACTCCTGTACTGAACAGAAATTGCAAACTGGTAAAATGTTCATATTAAACTTTACAATAAATGAGTTTGTAGGCAGCACACAATGCACTAACCTCCACTGTAGATCTCCAGTGTTTGGGTAAGAGGCCCTTATAGAAAAGCCTCCAAGATGGAGAGAGATCAGGAGACACAGACTTGATGTCTTCAAAGTAATCCACATATACACATATCTGATATAACTACTCTTCTGGTTACCTGCAAATCAAGCTCATGCAGCCTCGTAAATGGCAACAGTTTCCCTTCATGATCATCATCCAAGCAAACTTTGGGAGACATAAATAAATGAGGACAAGAACATTGTTAAGGATCCCCAGACAAGAAACAATTTACAAACTCAAGCAGTGTGGAAAGGCTGCTTTCAGCCACCTATAAACCAGTCTACTGTCCTACAGATAGACTATTAAAACCAGTAGACAGTGAAACTTGCCTGACTACAAATGTCCACAACTGACCTCCATCTTTTAGAGGAAATGTCAATTAAATGTGCAACTATGGTCAATCATATTCCATTAAAGTTTTAATGACTATATTAGATGAACAAAAATACCACCTTAAAAAGCATTATAAATATTATATCTTGAATTATATATATAAAATTCTGCCATACAAAGACGTCAAAAACAGTTGCTTGTGAAAACAAAACCCACCAAAAGTTCTGAGCAAAGCCGGACCAGCAGATACCCACAGCCTGAATTCCATCATCATTGAGCCCTTCATTAACTGAGAAGAACTGCAGGGGGAGCCAGTGATAACCATCCCAAAAGAAATCAACAAAAACCTTCTGCAAACGTTGCAACAAATCTTTTGGTGGGTCATGATCATTTAGACAATGATGCTGTCCGTCTGTCCCATTCACTTACCCACTGTATCTGATTATTCACATCCATATGTGCTTCCTGGAAAAGAACGACTGTTTACACATCCAAATCTCAAAGGTGGCATGGCAAATCATTACATTACATTTACAGTAATGATTTAAAAGATTATGTTTTAGGAATGATGATGTGTGTGTGGTCATGAACTGAATGAGGAGACAGTAAGGGGTAACGAATGGTTCCTCCATTTAGTAAATATTAGAGAAATATTTGGTGTATTTGTTAAATAAACCTCACAACTACCATTCAGTCAGCACTGCAGTTAACCAAAACACAGTCATTTTTAACCAAAATGATCATCAAAGGTTCACTTTCCACAATAACTAGTACTGTAAGTGAAGCATAACTTTCATTATTATTGATACCTGGGGTTTGGGATTCGAACAGTCCCCGAACCCTATTACTGTACTGTTACAGAACTGTAAGTCAATGTGTGTGCTTTGGAATATCTATCATTAAATAAAAGTGTGGTGTATGTTATATAAACAGAGCGCACACACACACACACACACACACACTGAAGTCCCATCAGGGGTTTGGATTTCATTGGTATGAGGGGCCTCAATTAGATAAACAATGATGAAGTCATTACAGTCAATTACTGTAATCTTTTACTGGAGAATTCCACAGGGAACACATGAAGCCGGAGAGAATGAGAGAGAGAGAGAGGGGGGGGGGGAATGCAGTATTTCAGGGAAAAGAGAGAAAACAAAGGAAATGAGACTAATAAGGGTAATATTTTGACAAGCCAAATTTTAGAGGTATTATTGACAATTTTACGTTCTAAAAAGACTATGTTTCCTCTTTGAAACCCTGCTGGAAAAATTCAAAATTTCTCTATTTATTTACTTATAATTCACGTCATTCATTTCTCTTTCCATGAAGAAGGAAAAAATGAATGAGCACCATAAAAAACACCATGAAGGTCCAGATAGTCGTTCTGATGTTAACAACACTACTGATGTGTGTAAATGTAATCTGGTTTAATCTGTAGAGAAGGGTTTAAAAACCTCTGGGAGTGAAGCAGTCCCTCATACATGAATATCTGCACAATATTTATCTTGGCTTTTTATTCATGAGATAGTGATTAAATGATTGACAACAACACACATTATACACCATCACTTATTCTCTTATAACTCTTATACACAAACACACACACAATATAAAATCATTCAAAACATCTGTACAGGATCTCTGAGTGTTGTGTGTGTTATTCAACATTACTCATTCAATGCAAAATTATTTGACTTGATTTGACTCTTTACTGCACCATTTCTCAATATAAAGCTACTGGCAATGCGAATGCATAAAACACACTTAATGTGAAATGGTATCAATACTGAGAGAGAGAGAGAGTGTGTGCGTGTGTGTGTGTGTGTGTGTGCGTGCACTCAGTTTAATGACATTAACATTTCGAGATGAAAGGAACAGCTCACACAGGAAGCTGCTGCTGCTTCAGTGGAGAGAGAGACATTCCTCGTCACCAGCAGCAGCTCCATCTCAGCAGCAGAGCAATGCAGTGAGATCCCACTGAGAGCCAGTGTGCTGTGACACAGGAAGACAACAGACAGGAGAGCTGATACAGAAGCAGCAGAAGAATGCAGATACTCAAAGGCAATGGCAGCTAAAGCATTCATCACTCTTTCTGCCACAATAAGTGAATATTTCAAACAGCAGCTGCAGTTCCTGGACACCTGCTGGAGATGCCACAGCACAGATGCTCAGTGCCACTTCCTGCTGTGTGTCAGAAGCTCAACAGCACAACATCTCAGAGCAACTGCCTTGCCATCCAGATTTGACTCAACTAAATGTTGTGTTTAGTTATTCATAAACATATTCATACTGTATTTACCGTAACTTTTCTTGTGTGGATGACAAGTTTAAATTCTAAGCAACTGCTGTAAGAACGAGCTACAAATGCTCCACCAACCTCAGTTCCCACACACGTAATTAATGAGCCAGATCTTCTTTACATGTGCTTTACAGACAGCAGCTTATAATCATAAAATGCCCAAATGAAAGGCAGGACAGGCAGCTGAGTAAACACAACACTCATCGACCTTAATTCAAATACAACTCTGAATACATTAAAAACTCTGCTTTAGCTCCTGCGTTAATTCATACCAAATCTGTGCAAACAGAAAGAAAATCTCATCATCATACAGTATGTGCAGTAATAGTTAGTGTTAGAGAAATAAAACCAGGACAATACATTGATTTTAAAATGTTTTATACAGATGACAGATAAACACCCTCTGTGCATGTGCGCTGAGATAAACCTGGTCCTGTTCCTGTGGATAAAACAGACCAGGGGTAC
The DNA here is from genome assembly GCA_036877585.1 of Botia kubotai. Classification (NCBI taxonomy): domain Eukaryota; kingdom Metazoa; phylum Chordata; class Actinopteri; order Cypriniformes; family Botiidae; genus Botia; species Botia kubotai. The sequence goes on along the minus strand of JAZGTI010005296.1, from coordinate 3,811 downwards.
AACAGACACACACACACACACACGGTGTGTTGGGGGCCCAATAAGCCTGCAAAGGTCAGAATCTCCATAATTCACTTGGTGCACAACACACATGTGAAAACTGAGAATCAACCGTGATCATTTATACAGTCTGAGTAACAGCTGGCCAGAGGTCTGAGCTGGAATGTTTTTTTAACAACATGTCTTGCACTGAATAATACAACACACTCTCACTAGAAGTGCTACAGAAACTAACAGAAACAGTTGGCCACAAACTGTCTGAGACGGGCAGCAAAAATGCTTTAATTTTAGATTTTTTTAATTTAAAACATTCAAAACATTTTTATTACACTTGATATTATGAACTTAACAAATTCAGTGAAGCGTTTAATTGAATAATTAACAAAAAAAAGGCCCCTCCCCTTTTGCTTTAATGACAGCAGCCACTCAAACTGACACAGACTCCACAAATTTGTGCAAAACCTGTAACGATCCATCAGTCCCAGCATGAGTTTTCCAAAGCATCTCGTGTGCTTCAAGAGAAGTCAGGAAATCTGACCCTTTACACAGAGAAGAGACCGAGGCAGAGAGAGAGAGAGAGAGAGAGAGAGAGAGAGAGAGACTGAAAACAGTGTGTGATGAACGCTGTGCTATGGATAACAGTAATCGACTCTCAAGAGAGTTGGGGGGGTCTCATGTAAATGGGTTAAAAAAACAGCATATGAACAGCACACGCATGCAAGCTTACAAACCCTGTGATCTACACACACTAAAGGTCACAGTCAGTACACACACACACACCTAACACAAATGCCACTAACTAAAAGACAAACAGTCATATTGCAAGCAGATGTTAGAAAAATCACAACCAAATGATCTGTCCTTAACCATGTGTGCACAAACTTAGATACACATGCACAGAACACAGCTTTCTGTGTCACTGAACACAATCCAACACACACACACACACACACAGATGGAAGCTCAATGCCATGATCAGATGAACTCATCAGCACATTCAGCTCTTACACTATTAATCACTCTTTCCCTGATTTCTCCTCTATCACTACATCTAATTAAGTGTTTGTAATTGCATCAGAGGGACTTTTTTCAAACAGAACAAATCTTTCTTTTTACTCAGACTTTTATATGACTCTTGGAAAAAGTCCATTTGTCTTTGCTGTAGTGATTCAAACAGACCACAACAAGGCAGTAAATCAGCTTTAATAAGGAGGGATGAATGTATCGAGTGACTGAGGCGTGCGGTCAGTGTGCGGTCAGTGTTTCAACAAGTTAATGCAAAAAAAACAATCTGAAAATGAAAAAGACAAAGAAACAAAATTGCGTATTTAAGCACGCGTATGAGCAAATTATAAATGTGTATATGAATTCTACTGCTAATTCTTAATAGATTCTTATTAAGTCCTAATGTAGATTGTAATCTTTAGCAGAACTCGAGAAGTAACGGTAAGCTACAGGAGTGTGTTTGGTGACATTCTCTTTGGTGTACTGGGGACTGTCCTGGTAGGCGCATGTGTTGTTAGATCTAATGTTTGCTTTGGGTTACATTTAAACTCCATGAGGAAATTCCAGTTAGAACCTTTGAGGTCAGATTCTAATTCTGAACTAGAGTAGTGAACAAGTTTTTTGTTGACTTGAGAAAGTCTAGTCTAATGTTTGATGAACACTGTAGTCATTATTAACGCTTGAACTTAGATATGTGATTGCTATGCTACTCAGAGTGGCTGCTAGACTGTTGCCATGCAATTACTAAGGTGTTGCAAAGTAGTTGTTATGGCACATGGGGTGGTTGCAAGGGTGTTGCGATGTGGTTACTAGGGTACTCTGGGTAATTGCTAGGGTGTTACTGTGGTTGCTAGGGTACTCTGCATGGTCAATAAGCTGTTGCTATGTGGTTGCTAGGGTACCCTTAGCATGATTTAATATGCCACTGGTTGCAGTGACATGGCTTTGAAGTTAAAATGTCAGCATTTGTTGCCGTTTACTAAAATGAGTGATATAAGTCCACCCCCGAGACTCATTCTGATGACATTCACATCGTTACAAAAGTCATCGCACACCTCCGTAATAAACCCGACGTCATTCATGCGTCTACAACTAACGGTGCTTCAAGAAAGCTTCTTTTATTGTCTCACAACTGGACCAATCGCGTTAATGGGATTAATTGGTCTAAAAGTCTAAATAGTGTAATTACGAGCAGGTGAATGAGAACAGCAGAAGACGCTCAATAAAACACACGCACACCCGACCGCGTGACGCCCGTTAAACGCCCGCTGCGCTCATTCACTTGGGCTTGAAGTTTGTTTGTCTTAAGCGCTTCTTAAAATGGCTCCCAAGAAAGCAGAGCCCTCTGCTGTGAGCCACACTGACCAGAAAAATGCGAAACCCGGTTTGTACTTTATCCTGTCAGCGGTCAAAAGATCTTCTGCAATCATTCATTCATGTTTAACACTGATGTCGCTTTAAGGTGTGTCTGAGAAGTCGGGCAGCAAGGCGGCCGGGCGGAAGGTTTCTCCACACCCGTCCACGATGGAGATGGTGAAAGAAGCGCTGAAGGAGCTGGACTCCAGAAAGGGTGTTTCTGCTCAGGCCATCCGTGCATACATCACAGAGAAACACGCGAGCGTGGACGCGACGCGTCTTAAGTTCATGGTGCGGAGAACGCTGACGAAAGGCCTCGAGACGGGCGTGTTCGTGAGACCCGCGAACTCCGGGCCGACCACCACGGGCGCGCAGGGCCGCTTTCGGGTAACTGCGCTTTAGTTTTGTATGTTTTCTTTTTTAAATGGTGTGTGAAAAGTGTTAGAGAACATCTTCCAGTCAGTGTTCGGTTCCGTGTCTTAAACTCATAAAGTGTCCCTATAGAGAATGGAAACGTGACGTCAGCAGCGCAGTGAATTTTGGGACTTCAGGACACTTCATAGTAAACTGCCGTGACCACACATGACCAGCGTGGGAAGTTAATCTTGGATGGATTGTTACGAAACCATAAAGTGTTGTATATGTATAAACTGCCTATCCTGCACATTGAACAATATGCATATGCTATAAATCAACTCCGTGTTAATACAGATAGTATTTTGTTTGTTGTGGTGTTAATATTCTGATGAGTGTGTCCTAAAACATGGCACCCACTACCCACAATGCAGTGACTCCGTTCCCCATTCTCTATACTGGAAATGTAGCAGCTTTTAACCGTATCATGATGCTCAGGATGATGTTGCATCATTAATCCACGAGCAATATGACAAATCAAACAGATCTGGTTTTAACATTGATTTGACTATTGGAGTAATGGAAGATGTATCTAAAGGGCATAATTGTCCAATGTTTGGGAGATTTCTGAGTAGTTTCATTATTTAAGCACATAACCGTACAATGAATCCCTTGTTATTGTGGGAGTGGTCCCAATTTGTCCTTTAATTTCAGATTGTTGCAAAGACCAAACCAAAAGCGGTTAAAACACAGGCGAAGGAAAATGCTGATCCCAACACAGAGAAAGCTGCAAAACCAAAAAAAGCAAAGACTCTTAAAGCCAAGAGTGATGGTATGTCTGTGCCTAGACTGCATGAGTGTTTAGTTAGCCATGCTCGACTTGAGGCTGAGTTTCAGTTATGGTAATTGCTAGTGACATTGATACAGCCATTTAATAGCTTTTTAAATTAAAAACTTTATTTAAACTTTTTTATTTTTATTAAAGGCACAAGCAATGAGACTGAAAAGCCCAGGAAGAATAAAGCGTCTGTAGATGTAAGTTCTGTGTGGTATCATTTTAACATTGGGTTTAACACATTTTTACATCTGTAAAGTC
>JAZGTI010005295.1:0-20560 GCA_036877585.1 Botia kubotai | reverse complement strand
TCTGTAGTCGTTAAGTCCTGTTATCTTGGATTTCTTTGGAACAGGAATAATGGTTGAGCGTTTTAGGCAGTCAGGGACTTCACACAGCTCCAGAGGCCTTTTAAGATCTGTGAAAAGATGGAGGCCAGCTCGTCAGCGCAGGTTTTCAGACAGGCTGGTGTCACACCGTCTGGGCCTGGTGCCTTTCTTCTTTTGTTCTTCCTGAAGACGTGGCGCACCTCATCTTCGCTGATTTGAAGTGAAGGAGGGGGGGAGAGGGGGGTTGCTGGAGGTGGTAATGGATGTGTGAAGAGATCGTCAGAGTGGGTGTGGGGGGTTTCGAATCTACAATAAAACTCATTCAGGTCTTTAGCAAGTCGTTGAGTCGCCTCAGTGCTTGGGGGTGGTGTCCTGTAGTTTGTGATGGTTTTCAGGCCTTTCCACACTGAACTTGGATCATTTGAAGTGAACTGATCTTCTAACCTTTTTGCATAGGTCCTTTTAGCCACTCTAATCTCTTTATTCAGTGTGTTCCTGGTCTGTTTGTACAAGACTCTATCCCATTTTCTGTAGGCATCCTCTTTGGCCTGACGAAGATGTCTGAGTTTTCCTGTAAACCATGGCTTGTCATTGTTGTATGTTAAATAAGTTCTGGTAGGAATGCATAAATCTTTACAGAAACTGATATATAAAGTAACAGTCTCTGTGAGCTCGTCCAGATCAGTGGCAGCAGCAGCTTCAAAAACACTCCAATCAGTCAAATAGAAACAGGATTGTAAGACCTGTTCTGTTTTGTTGGTCCATCTTTTTACAGTCTTAACTACAGGTTTAGCAGTTTTAAAACCAACAGGGTGACAGTGGCAAGGAACCAAAACTCCAATGATGTATAGATGGAGATAAAAAACCTTGGGAGAAGCCAGGCTCGACCAGTTCTCCTCTGGCACGTTAAAGCTGCAATTTGTAACTGTCTTGGATACGAACAGAGTTGATTATAATAATTCATAGTTATTTATTGATGAAAAACGAATGGTTCCAATTATATTTGATAATATGTCGGGCACTGAGAAATTGTGCCAACAGAAACGGTGAGGCATAACGTTACTAATTGCAGCCATAACATCACACTGCTGTGACTAAGCAGGGAACAAAATATAGAAACTAACTAAGTTAAAAGTAGGCTTGTATATAAGGGTAGGTTTACTAAGAAAGTCTATCAAATTCTGATGATCTGTCTCAGGGGTTATTCCATCCAATCTCCCACCATCTGGTCTCAGTGTTTGGATCCAGCTGACTACAGCACCTAGGGGAATGAAAGACAGACAGATTTAGTGTGGAGCCAGTTCATCTGTTCTTCTGGGAAGTGTTCCCGGTTCCGGTTTACCTAATTAATGCAGCCTAATAATCCCTTAAGGGATTTGAATGATAAATCCATAGGACTATGTGTAGGCTAGATTAAAGAGGTGGGTCTTTAATCGAGATTTAAATTTACATAATGTTTCTGCCTTCCAGACAACACTGGGAGGACTCTTTGGATGTCAAATACAAGAAAGATCTACCACCAGCACTTGTTTTTGAAATTCTGGGTACTAACAGTTGACCAGAATTTTCAGATCGCAGTGAATGCGAAGGACTGTAATAGGAGAGGAGCTTGCTTAAGTACTGAGGAGTTAAACCATAGGGCCTTGTAGGTAATCAGCAAGATTTTACTTGTTTATACTTGTTTGTTCTCGTGAGAACTCTGGCTGCTGCATTCTGAACCATCTGGAGTTTTTGAAATAATCTTTCAGGGCAGCCACCAAGTAGGCCATTCCAATAATCAAGTCTTAATGTCATGAATGCATGAATTAATTCTTCAGTGTCTGGCTTCTAGATCATGTGTCGTAGTTTTAATATATTTTAAGATGAAAAAAGGCAGTTTAACAAATTGTTATCAAAAATGACACCCAGGTTCTTGGCTAATGAAGCAAGCTGTATAGAGCATCCATCCAGAGTAAGGCAGTGTTCTATGTTGTTTCATGTGGGGTTTTTTTGTCCAATAAGTAAAACTTCTGTTTTATCTGAATTTAATAGCAGAAAGTTGCTAGTCATCCAAGTTTTGATATTGACTATGCATTCTGTTAGTTTGGTGAATTTATGAGTCTCGTTAGGCCTAGAAGAAATGTATAGCTGAGAATCATCAGCATAACAATGGAAACTAACTCCATATCTATTTATAATTGCTCCCAGAGGTAGCATGTATAAGGTGAAAAGTAGGGACCCAAGCACCGAGCCCTTGGGTACCCCATATTGGACTTGTGATCGGTATGACACCTTTTCACTCACAGCAACAAACTGGAATCAGTCAGATAAATATGATTTAAACCATGCCAGTGCAGTTCTATTTATGCCAACATAATTTTCAAGCCTATTTTGTAGAATGCTGTGGTCAATAGTGTCAAAGGCTGCGCTAAGGTTGAGTAATACTAGAAGAGAGATGCAGCCATGATCGGCTGACAAAAGCAGATCATTTGTCACTGTGATGAGAGCAGTCTCTTTGCTATAATATGGCCTGAATCCTGACTGGAAATTCTCACAGATACAATTTCTTTCCAGGAATGAGCATATCTGCGAAGACACCACCTTTTCCAGTATTTCTGAGATAAAAGGTAAATTTGAGATGGGTCTGTAGTTTACTAGTTACCTGGGATTTTGTGTTTTTTTTAATAAGGGGTCTGATAACAGCCAGTTTGTAAGGTTTTGGGACATATCCCAACACCAATGATGTATTAATAATGCTATGTAGAGGATTTCTAATTTCAGGCAGCATCTCTTTCAGCAACCTGGTAGGTATAGGGTGAAGCATACATGTTGTTGATTTAGATGATGTGATTATTTTTGACAGTTCATCCCTATCTATAGTAGAGAATGACTGGAGTTGCTCCTTGGGCACATCCAGGACCAACAGACTCCCCTAGGTGAGAAAAAACAGAGATCTGCCTGTAATTACTTCCTTAAATGTGGAAACAGCATTCAAGACAACTGTGTTTAGGCATGTGCATTTACGTAAGTACGTATGCTTATGTACACAGACACAAATGATATTGTATAATATGGGCTCGTTTTGTTTTTGGTGCCCTTAAGTAATCCTTATGACTCAAGAGAATTAAAAAATGTCTTCTGAAGCGAATCGATAAGCGTAAGATGTATATTATTAATTTATTTAATGAAAATGTTGACCTCGGCTGAAGTTAAATTATGTACACACATGTACACACATCATATTTGGTGGCATGTCGATAACATCAAAACTTATTGGTACTTTTTGTGGTCAGAAAATTTTACTAAATAGGTTAAAAATATTAATTTTTTCACCAGTTGTTTCTCTTCAGAAGAAACAGTAAGAAGAAGGTAGGAGGAATCGAGCTAGAAAGAAAGCTTTGTATCCATTTGCATCCATTTTATCTGTCACAGTTTACATTCCACCTACGGCAAGTACAGAGACGGCGTGTGGCGTTATATGGTCTTAACATGAGCTAAACACGACTACAGGATTCTTGGGCTGATTTTATTCAAATTTTTCCCTCCGGGAATCTTAGACAATACTGGATCCAGGTAATCCTATTTATTACGTTTTACGTAGTGTGTGATGTGCCAAGATTTTAACATCTTATAGTGTAAGCATGCTTAAGATTTTAGATAAGAAAATCTCTTAAGATTCCCCTTATGTGTGTGCTGCAACCAGATTTCATAATCGTCCAGGATTTTAAAAGTGTATGCAACAAAATGTTTAACTTGTTTTATCAGTCAGTGGTTGCCAGTTATCTCTTTTATGCTGTGGTGTGTTGGGGCACTGTGACAAGGTAGGTGATACCAACTGGCTAAATAAACTCATCAAGAAATCAAGTTCTGTCATTGGAGATGAGCTTATTCCTCTGGAGGTGGTTGCCGAGATGTCCAAACTGCTGATCATCATGGACAACACCTTCCACCCTGCATGATTTGCTTGTTGGATTGGGAAGTACTTTTAACTGGAGCTGCCTGGTGCAACATGGAGTGCTACAGAAGGTCATTTGTGCCTGATGCAATTAGACTGTAGAACACATCCATCATGTGCAGAGGCACCATTGAACTTGGTGACCACATCTATTCTCCACCACCCGAAGATACAAACACAGACTTTGTGCCCACGCCTTCTGTTGTTACTATCTGTTTTTTTCTTTTATTCGTTGATACTGTGTATGTTTTGTACATTGTAAAGCCTTTATTGTATGGTCTTATTACACTGCATGGGTGCATTTTGGTTTTGTATGTTTGTCTGCTGCATACTAATTTCCCACAGGGGATTAATAAAGTATCTATTAATAAAGGCTCTGTCTATCTGGCTGTCTGTCTTTTAATGCTTTTCAGAGTTTTTTGGTAGACGTCTCTTTTTAAACTTTAGCTATTGGAAAATGAATACACAATTAATCTGTCTCTTCTTTCTACTTTCCATCCCCCAACCTTCCTTGAAGTTCTTCCAAATTGGTTTTTAAAAGCCAATTAGGAGGTTGAATGTAATGAAATGAAAGCCAGCAGTAGCAGAATGGCCTCACCTATCAGCTGACCAGGCTTCTGAGAGCACACACTGAAACTTTGGCTCTAGGCACTGCTTTGAGAGAAAATATCCTGCCTAATGAACACATTAATTAAATCCATAACTATTTATAAGATGATAATTTAAAACGAAGCGAGGTAAACTGGGTTCTTCCTGCAATTAATGGCAGATTAATTACAGTCCGTAATGAAGTGAAGGTTTGAAATGCATTAAGGTGAAGTACAGAGGCGTGTGGCAGCTTTGTGATCACTAGCATAATTATTTGCTGGCTGTTTGAGGCCCTGCTCACTCTGAGCTGCTAATCAGCATCATTGCATTGTTATATATACACTTAAAAAGACTTGCCACTGCAATGACTGCCTAATTATTTCTAATTGGCAGGCTTGAGTATTGATGGTATGAGTCCATATTTAGTTGATCTGCATGGGCTGTATGCTCCAAGAGGAGAAAAGACCTACTTGATCAAGCATCCCCCCCCCCATACGTACAAAAAACAGTCACTGCCCTCTGCATAGCCCAGTTCAGCTTCAGGAGCCTGACAGGCCAGGACTGAGATTGTTGTTTTTTGTGTTGTCAACATGTAGGCAGTCTTTTTTGTCCTAATGAATTGTCCTAATTAAGTGTTTTTCTTTGATAGACCAGACCTTTGCAGAGGTAAAGCCTCAACCTTGTTAAATTTGCAGCATCATCAGAACAAATTTGAAAAGCAAAATTCTGTTCTTTCATTTCTGTGTGGTTTTGTCCAGAGCCACATCTGAGCCAGTTTTGGTGATAATTCAATACAATTTTAAAGGGAGACTATTAAAAAATGAAATCCAGTGCAATTAAAAATAGTAACTACTGTAATGAGTGAACATATTAAATGTCATTAGCACAGGTCATTATTGATCTGCTCTGAACAAAATTTCTGTCTGGTCATATCTGTGAACATGTGGGACAACTTTAGTGAGAATTAGACAATTTGAAGTAGTAGCATAGAAAATAAATTGCAAATGTAAAATTGTTCTAATGTGGCTATTGTAAAATAAGATATAGTATGTTATTAGCGAAGTAATTAGCTGTACAATGCATTTTGTTTCTAGGCCAAATGGTTTAAAAAGGAACTGTTAGTGGTGTTAATCTAGACCTAAGCAGTGTGCCTGTGTGTTACATTTCTTCTTGTTTTAAAAATTAAAGATACAATCACTTTTCCAATGCAGCTTATGGAACATTTGTGAGGACAATTTTAAAAAGCTAGGGAACACAAGCAGTTAAGGGAAAATATTTAGTGACAGCCTTAAGTGGACCCTTAGGTTTGTAGCATTTGGCCCAATCGTATGTTCCTGACATCCATGACCCTCTTGGTCATCGATAGTGAGTGACATCACTTCCCAACACAAACACACCCCATTGTATAGTCCCATCCCGACACTGATTGACCGGTTTGTGTGAAGGCATCGTAAACACAAATGCAAAGAGAATTGCGATTGCTTTTGAGATTTGGCACACTCAGTACAGGGCACCAAGGAAATGAAATCACAAACAGGTTGTTAATTGCTATTGCAATTTAAATATGATAGAGTTGTAACTCTTAAGACATGGGAAATGCAATTGCAAATGGACTTTGTGTTTTCATTTGAAATTTGGCACATATTGTACAATAGCGTAAACGAAAATGCAATTTTCTTTGAATTGTGTCACAACTTTTACACCCACAAATAAAAAATGTAATTGCAAATGCAATTTGCAATTGGTTTTTAAAATTGTTCTGAAAAACTCCATAGCAGATAATTTAGAACAGAGCACATGTTCATGTTTGTTTGGACAATAAAAAAACCTAAAAACAATTATTATCTGCTCAATGGTTTTTATTCTTTCCATAGAAAATGCTTATTCAATACAAAATGCTTTCCAGGCTGTTGTGCAGTGCCATTTTGATGCAATAAAACTTGGGGCCCCACTGACTGCTTCTTGGTCCCCCTGTGGCACCGCTTAAAAAAAACAGAATCGCCCCTGAATAGTAATCATTATATAATAATAATAATATAATAATAAGAATGAGAAATTAGAAGAAAAGGAACAAGCACAACAAGGTGCCTACACAACTTTGCTTCTTTGCCCCTTAATAATACACATGAAAACTAATATACAATAGGGGCTACAACATCTATGGTGCCTGACCTCTAATACTAACCATTTCAGCAGTGCCTTTTTGCTATCAGATAGCTTTACCTTTATCTTTATCAGATAAAGCTGGTTCTTATGCACCTTTGAGGCTTGGTCCCTGACATATTCCATATTACAATGACATAAACATATTAAAAGTACAACTGAAATAACTGGATCCAGTTTCAGGCTCATTATTCAGGCAGGCAAAAAAGAAACATAAATAAAAGTTAAGTCTGAACTGTGTATTGCTTCTTGACTAAAATTGTGATGCCCCTCTGAAAATAATGAAACACTTTACTTTTTCCTGGTGCTTGGGAGTAATTTTTCCAAAGCTGTACTGCATAGTAACAGAGAAGCCCTGGGCCAAGAGTGGGACTCCAAAAGTTAGATTAAGGATTACTGCATATTTCTGTCTAGAAGCCGACATTGCACATAAACAAACACCTTCTAACCAGATTTGAAAATAAATAAATAACTACTTGGTATCAGATAACCTATAGACCAAACTGCTTTTGCACTTTTTAAAAGCAGCTGTACTCTACAAATAAACATAAACCAGACATTTTTTGTCCTCCGTTTTTGAAGCAATTTCAGAGGCTTGTCTCACGTTTAATGAAGTGCAGTTTTACATTACTTTAGCATCTGCTGTCTGTCATGGATTATATCTGGTAATTTTACAGTTGACCCACATGCTTTTTTCAACTTTTATGATTTTTTTTGCCCAGACTCTTAAATTAGGACGTAACCTTCCACTCTGTAGGGACAAACTTCAGATCTACCATCACTTCATAAATTCCCTGTCATAAAAAGCACCTACTAATTAAAAACACATGCCTTAAAACATAACTTTCAAATTTACTGTTCTTTTGCCCCCAGCTTTCTTTTAAAAGAACTGTTGTATTAAACATTTTAAACAACACGTTTAAAATGTTTTTCTAAAGTAGTAGTTTACCCAAAACTTTTGTACCTAAGTACCTTAAATAAGTTCCTTATTTACTCACGCTCATGGAATCCCAGTTTTAAATGACAAGTTTTAGAACGTTCATACAGACTATCTCTGTAACAAAGTGAAGTATGTGAACAAAGTGATGATGGCTTATAATGTCTATAAAAAGTACTATTGTACTACTACTACTACTGCTACTGTAGAAGTAAGTCAAACATTTTCAGTGGATTACTGTAAGAGTGTAAAAATTAAGAATTTTAATCTTTAATATTTAGTCTTGACAGGTGGTAAGTTTAGTGCTGACAGCGGTAAGTTAGCACTTAATGGCTTTGTGACCCTTAACATTTCGCTGACCTCCGCTTTGGTTTGCACATTGTACCTCTAAAAGGGTACAGTCTCAGCAGTGCAATACAGTCTCAGCAGTGCTGGTCAGAAAGCAGCGTTTAGTATGTCACTAATCGGTGTGAGTAATGGTAGTCATGTATAGTCATGTAGGCGTTTTTTTATTTACAGTGAGTTTTAATATAATTTGACTATAATAATTAAATGAATATAATAATGAATGAATATGGTTTTAAAGTGAGAAAGTATTTTTCAGTATAAAGCACTGTAACACATCTCTGCCTGCTGTCTTTATACATATTTAACTACTTGCATAGTACAATGTACTACAAGTCATAATGAATATAGTTTGTTGTAATTTTACAGTAGAAATTTGTTTTTGTAATTTACAATGTAGTGTTTTTTTATATAATTTAGCAGTCCCTATTGTTTGGTGTTACACATGTGTCATATGTGTCTGTGTAATAAAAATCGCTGTTTGTGTCTGTATTATTGTGCTTTGTGGGTTATTGGCTCATTTAATTCTGACATACCAGAAATCTTACCCCAGTGTCTTTCATCTCATTTGACTCCAGTTATCATTCAATAACTGAACAATTTTTTTCAGTTGTTAAAATCACTGGGAAAAAAAACAGGGACAAGATCTCTTTATGTGTCTGTAAAGCTGTGCTTAGTTGTAATAAATTACCATACGTTGCACAGCTATGCTGCATCATGGACCTGGTGTGGAGGTGTGTTTGGGAATGATATGAGGAGGAGGTATATAGTGTGGAAGGGTAACAGCAGGAATAAATAATCATATTATGGTTAGGATTTTAGTGGGATTTTATATGACCTCTGTTAGCTACAGTAGTGCTATCATTCACCACTATTAATATACAATTTCCTATGAAGCAAAACGGCTTGTTTAGCAGGAATATAATATGGTCAGATAACAGTGGGACACCATTTCACTCACATAATTACCCAAATGGGATGTGGGTAGGAATGTGTTTCACAGCCGGGCAGGGGGCATTGGTGATAAGCACCCGGCATACTCCCACACACTGGTAATTTATTGATAATTCACAGAGAAAAATTGCCTGAGCCAATAACTGAGCTGCTAGATTATGGGACTGGAGAAAAAAGGAGAAACAGTGAGGCTTCTTTTAAAATAAATGAAAATATGTTTAGGCCATAGGACTTTTCCTTCTGAGATAGTAACTAAAAAATCATGTAAAATAACCAATTCTTGGTATGGAGCTGCTGCAGGTGTGTTTGTGGTGGGGGATGTTTATCTGGTTGTCCTGCATTAATGCATTTACCCCTCACCTTAACTCAGCTAATAATTTTCTAAGGGTAAGGCCTTGGTAATGAAATTGACATTTAGCAGCCGCACCACAGTCTATTAACTACAATAAATTTAATTTGGAACAGACACAGAAGTAAGGTGGGCTGTGAAGAGAGGAAGAGAAAGAAAGAGCGCGAGAGAGAGAGAGAGAGAGAGAGAGGGAGAAAAGCCAAAACTATCTGTAATTGGTGTTTATTACATGCCTTGGCCACCAGTACATTTGTTAAAATAAGACCACTGTTGTGTTTTTACATGTAACTAAACCTTCTAAATGGTCAGACCATACAATACAAAAATGTTTTAGGGGACTGAAAATGCGAAAACGGGAGTCAACATGCAAGTTTTTTAAAACAATACTGTTATAATTTTGTTTAAAGTACAAAAACAATTAGTACAAAAGGAGATGTCATGGGCATGCCTACTATGTGATCCATTCATCTAGTGGCATTGCCAACTACTGGCCTGGCATACAAAATACAGCATTTTTAATCGTTTTCACTGATCCGTGTGAAGGGGGATCATTTTACAATGTCATCTGTACACCGAAATGCATTTTCTATTTTTCGTATGTTGTTGTTGTATAAACATAAACATACAGTCTCATTTATTTTCATTTTAAACATTTTACTGTAATACAGTTAATACAATTACTGTATTCAATTAATGATCATGGCAAACAAAAGGATATCCAAGGGTCATAATAAATGTAAATTTGTAATCAATTTGGTAAAAATTCCCATGTTAAAATAAAAAAAATATGTAACAATTCAGAAACATGAATGCTATTTAAACTTAATTAAATAGCATTCATTTAAACTAAAGTTGCATTTATTAAGTAATATGTGAATATGAAATAAGGAAATATGACTATATTAGTCATATTAGGTAACAAGATAGCTACAATTTCGGAGGAAAATAGAACGAAATAGTGCTTGCTGTGACAAACTGTAATAATTTTTTGTGTTCCTGTAGCTCAGTAGGTAGAGCACTGCATTAACACTGCAAAGGTTGTGGGTTCGAGTTCCAGGGAGCACATGCACTGACAAAATGTATAACTTTAATAAACTGTAAGTTGCTTTGGATAAAAGCGTCTGCCAAATGCATAAATTAAAATGTAAACAATGTTAACATGTTGTAACATGATTCTAACATGTTTTAACATGACTGCATGATGTTAGCATGATGTTAGCATGATGCTAGCACGATTTATCATGATATTAGCATTATGTTAGCATGATGCTAGCATTATAGATATACTAAAATTTGGCTTATTCATGATGTTAGGAGGTTGCTAGGGTTTGGTCAGGAAGCAAGGGCAATGCTTAAAGCCCACTGACAGCCTGAGTCAAAAAAGAACATCCACACCTCTTTACAATGTTCTAATGCTGAGATATGGCATATTCATTTTATTACATGGTTGCTAGGGTACAGTAAATGGTTGCTAGGATGTACCTCAACAGTTAAGAGGGTAAAACTAATTGACAGATATGTGTGCGAATCAAAACAGGTAACTACCATGTCTCTATGATGTTCTGGTGCTAATTCATGTTGGTTGCTAGGGTGCTCTAAATGGTTGTTACTGCATGGCTGAACAGTTTCCATGGTAATAATTAAAGATAACTTGCCAGTTTTAGTCAAAAGAGGTCACCCACTTGAGGCCACCCCCAAGTCCCTACGAAATTCTGATGCGGAGCTATAACATCACAAATTTCAGCACGATGTTAAGTGTACAGACTTTTTCACCCACTTTTTCATATGCCCTAAAAACATTGTACACCCAATCGCTTATAAAAGTCATAGCACACATCTCCTCAATAAGCCGTTTGATTTGACACCTCATTCGTAGGTCTACATCAAACCATGCGGGACGAGTTTTGTACCGAAATTTGGTCTTCTTTTTTTTCTAGAAAAAGTAGTATGCAAGAAAGTAATGGTAATGCTTTGCTTCACAAGCACCACTAATTAAAATAATTGCATAGAAACAATGCATAGAAACACCAGACAAGAAGGCTTTGGAGGCCGCCATACCTCTAGCTGTAAGAGCCCTGACCCCCAAATGAGAGGGGAGATTGGGGACTCATAAGAAGTAGTGATAGCATCCACAGGAAGCCCTTTCTTATAAGGACTGTAGTAGACAAATAACTGGTCAGACTTTCTCCAAAGGGCAGCTCTGTGGACATTTGTGTCAAGTGCTCGCACTGAACACACACAATTAGGCTTTCTCTGATGAGGGTCCTAAAAGGGAGGAGGACAGAATGCCTGCAAAACAACTGGCTGGGAACAACAGAGGGCACCTTGGTGAAATACTCCGGCCTAGGATACAGAAGAACTTTGGCCATGCCAGGGGCAAACTTGAGACAAGATTGGGCCACAGAAAGGGCCTGAAGATCACAGACTCTCTTCAAGGAAGAGATGGTTAGCAGAAATGCAAAAAAGTTTTTAAATACCCGGCCAAAAACCCAAGAAAAAACCCAAGATAGACCTCAGCCTCTGGATAACCCTGAGAAAACGTGTTACTAGCGGGTTTCTCCCCAAAGACTGCTCACCCAGAGGGGCATGGTAAGCAGCAATAGCATCCACGTAAACTTCATAGTGGAGGGGGATAATCCTGTGGCAAATCAATCTTGTAGCACTGGACAAATCAAACTCCAGCACTGGACCAACAGGGCAGTTAACTGGGTCTAACTGACGGTCATCACACCATGAGGTGAAAAGATGCCACTTAGCTGTGTATGATTTTCTCGTGGAGGGAGCTCTGGACTGGATTATGGTCTCCACTATCTCAGAAGAAAGATCGAAAGCTATGAGTTGTGCCCCCTCAGAGCTTCCACAACTCTGGACAGGGTTGAAAGATGGTTTCCCCCACCTGGGAGAGAAGATCCCGTGCCCAGGGATGTATGCCTCAGGGAGAGCAGTTTCCCTTGGGCCCACAGAAGGGTTTGACGCACCAGCCTGTAAAGGGGGTGCGAACGCTGACCCCCCTGCCGGTTTATGTAAGAAACCACAGATGTGCTGTGCAAACTAGAACATGAAGGCCTCTCAGGTCTGGGAGAAAATGCTTCACTGCTAGAAACACGGCCTACATCTCCAGGCAATTTATGTGCCACATAAGATGGGGACCTTCCTACAGACCTTGGGCAGAGCGGCCACTCATGACCGCCTTCCAGCTTGTGAGGGAGGCGTCTGTCGTCAGCATTACACAACGCCAAGTAGCCCCCAACAAAGAGCCTTGTGACAGGAACCAGGTTTCTTTTCCACATGTCTAAGACCCGTAAGCCTAGACGCTTGACCTTGATCATGCGTAACGGGTTGCCCTCTTGGGGAAAACCCTTTGGTCCTGAGCCACCACTGCAAAGGTCTCATGTACAGCAGGTCAAAAGGTATCAAAAGGTATCACAGACACAGCTGCCATCAGACCCAACAGTCTTTGAAACTGTATGACAGTGAGTGACTGGCCTTCTCTCACTTTCTTGACTGCTGTGAGGACCGACTCAATCCGAGCAGGAGACAGGCATGCCTGCATCGTTATTGAATCCCACACTATGCCTAAATAAGTGGTCCTCTTTACTGGAGAAAGCACACTTTTCTTTGCGTTTAGTCTTAACCTTAACTGTTTCATGTGAACAAGAACAACATCTCGATGCCGAACTGCTATCTGCTCTGATTGAGCTAGAATCAACCAATCGTCTATGTAATTCAGTATGTGGATGCCCTGGAGTCGCAATGGAGCCAGAGCAGCATCCACACACTTGGTAAATGTGCAGGGTGAGAAAGCAAGACCGAACGGAAGAACCCGATATTGGTATGCTTTGCCCTTGAGAGAAAACCTCAGGAATTTCCTGTGTTGAGGAAGGATGGATGTATGGAAGTATGCAACTTTTAGATCTATCGTGACACACCAGTCCTTGGACCTGATTTGAGACACAACTTGCTTGAGCGTGAGCATTTTGGACTTGAGTTGCATGATTGAGCGGTTCCTCAGCGGTTCCCAAAGCAATCTCCTGAGGTGTGAACCACTGTTCCCCAGAGGGGCCTGTCATTGCAAATCCTGATGCTCTAGTGTCAGGACTTCTTGGCCAGAGCCTTCCTCTTGATAATGACAGTCTTCAGATCTGTCATCTCTCTGGAAGACTTTGAACTGGAACGCCACCTCAACCCCTGTTCTTTTTGTGGGGGACGCTCTGTGTGAGGAGCTTGTACACAGCTGGGGCTGATCCCGCCGATCAACCGTAAGAGAGCGGCAAGGGAGAAATTGCTGCAACGCCACTGCTTTATTTTCTCGTTAATATTGGATTATTATTAGCCATAGATCTATTAGCCATAGATGCCTTTCGGTTGCCACCAGGGCTGCCATGGACCGCCCAATAGCTCTGGTGGTCTCCTTGGTGGCCCGAAGTGAAAGATCTGTGGCCTGACGCAGCACTACAAGATATATATATATATATATATATATATATATACAGGGAGCGAGAGAGTTTATAAATTTGTATGATAATAGTAATGTATTTTATTTAGTGCAAAGCTTATATACATGGTAAAAGAAAATGACAAGACAAGAACTGAAGAATTGATATGGCAGGAATAGGAATTAACAGAGTTCAATATTTAGGTGAGGGATCCCTCTGAAGGATGGGCACCTGATGAGATGTTACAGTTTTTCCCCCTCCAGGAACACCTCCAGGTGTTCATCTCCTAAGATGCTTCTCACCCATCATGGATCTGTGCTCTAAGTACAAACAATATTCACAGCTCTTAGTCAGGTCACAGGCTTGAGTCAAAACACAGGGAAAACAACCCAATGGCAGACAAATCCAAAACAGTAATCCAAAATTATGAGTCAAAAGAACAAAAGCAATGGCATGGAAGACCACTTATTAAGGCAGTAGAACTGGCAATACTTCGCAAAATGGCAGTGGAGACACAAGGCTTAAATAATGGTAACAGGAAATGACAAGACTGGAACTGATGTATCAGGAACAGGAAGTAACAGAGTTCAATATTCAGATGAGGGCTCCCTCTGAAGGACAGAAGCCTGACCAGATGTTATATAATTGCAACATCACAACATCCTACACTTCCATAAGTGAGGGGCAACATCTAGCTCCCATGGTAGTATATGAAGTACCACAAAGACATCACAGAGAGTGATGATCTAAGAGTGTATTAAGGGCTGTAAATATAGAGTTTAGTTCTGTACATGATCAGGAACGTACAGAGGTGCAAGATTATAAAGTGCCTTAAAAGTAAGTAACAAAATATTGAAATCAACACAATGCTTCAAAGAATCAGAGAAATGTGCTCAGTAGAAGGTGTTCTTTAAAGAACACAAACTGTAGAGTTTTGAACCAACTTAAGTTTATACAGAATTTAGGAAGGAAGACCAGTGAGAATAGTGTTACAATAATCACTACGTGAAGTGACAACTGCGTGGATGATAATTGTGGTGCTATTCATTGTGAGAGAAGGACGGACATTACGAAGGTGGAAGTATGCAGTGCACGTAATATTGTTAATGCAAGCTTTAAAAGACAGTATACCATACAGGATGAAACCCAGACTTTTAACCTGCAAGGAAGGACAAATTGCATTATTGTCTATTTTCACAGGTTCACAATTTTCAAAGCAGTTGGATTTTGTCAAAACAGATCTAGTGCTAGTAAGTAAGGCCTCAGTTTAATCACTATTTAGTTTTAGCTAATTTAAATCTTTATTATATCTTTATTATATCTATACCTTTAATTTAAATCTTCATATCTTTATTCAAAGCAACTTATAGTATTTCAAGGTGTATTTTTGGTAAGGGATCAAGTTGGTAAGCTGAGAGGTGGTAGATTTATATTTACAAATAAGACACGTGGCAAGTTCATCAGCAAAAGTAGACAAATTAATGCTTTTAATGTTCCAAAATGTAATAGAGCGACATTAGGTTACAACATAGGTTTACATTGTCTATATGAATGTCAAAATCACCCAGCATGATTACATTTGAAGACATGGAACATACAAGCAGTACTGTTCTTAGGGGGATGGTAAATAGTTGTGAGAATTGCCCAACTGATTTTTCGGTTGATTGATTCAAATGAAGACTATGTAGTCACAGTTAGCTGAGATAGTTTCAACTTCTCTTTATAAAGTATTGCTAGCCCAGCTGGATTTACAAACAAAAGCATACCCTAGGGGTACAGACTGATTGAGGAGAAGAAAATCATCTGGTTTCTACCAAGTCTCAGTTAAACAGTCAAACGTTTGGGCCCAGATCTTTAACATCAAGATAACCACCATTTTAAGTGATTATATTAGAGCTTATATTAGGCCACAAGTAGGCCTTAGTTAAATTAGGATATTTAAGCAGCTTTCACAAATGTGCCTTTTGTGAAAATTCTCAAAAATGTGTTTTGATACAGAACAATGATATGTCAAGATATTTAGTCTGACATTTAGTCTGGGACTACTTAGTTTCACATAAGCCTTCTATGTGAAACCAGGCCAAAGTGTTGGTTTTGTCTGTTTATTGTTTATTTTATTGTTTATTTTATTTTTATTGTCTTTTATTTCTTTTAGATGCTTTTCCACTTTATCTATATTTCTGAATGTTTGTGTTTTGAAGAAGACAGAGAAAGCCAAATAAAGGGAGAAGAGGGAAAAGGGAAAGGATAAAGGGAAAAGATCATTTTGTACGTGTCATTTGAATCTCTTTCTCTCTGTCGCATATGCTCACCCCAAACTGGACCAATCTATCTTGTGTCTATGAAAATTATACTGTATAGTTTATGTTCAACCTTGTTCAGCAAGGTTTGACTAAGTTGTGTGGTCGACCCCATCAATCCACCCTGATATCTTTCCTTCAAACTCATTGTCTACACCATCCCGCTAAGCATCTAATGTATTTTCGTTCTTTCTTGTTGTTGAGGCAGCTTTACCTGCTCTGATTGATGCGATTTGGCTTCTCTACCATGATTTCAGTCCATGTATAATATGTGTGAGCAAAAGCTAACTGCATTTTCATCCTCTCTGTTCTGTTTGCCACCGCCTTAACTCAGCCGTCACGTGGCACAGACTAATTTGATTGGGGGAGCTGCTATATGGTGCTGTGCTGTCAGTCACATTGAGTGGCTTGTCTGAGAAATACACAGATGCTCAGAGGAGTTTGAACTGAAAAAAAAAGGGGTGTGTGTGTGTACATGTGTTTGTAAATGTGTCCAGTTTATATATACAAAAACACAAATTTTACATCCAGCTATTTCTTTGAATGATATGGATCTAAAAATAATATTAATAGCAAATCAAAGATATAAAGACAAGAATACCAAATAGTATTGTTTCTTATAGATTATATCTATCTATAGAGTTTTTATCACCCTTATAGCACGAATAATCATTGAATTCTTTCTTTTTGCAAGTATGTGTGTATTTATGGGTTACTTATCTGTACTTATCTTGTCCCCAGAAATTAGTTAAAACTGACAAAACCTAAACATTTCTAAACTAAACATTAAACTAAACTAAACATTAAATGTTTTCTTAGGTAGGGTTAAGGTTAGCTTGTGCAGAGGTCACCCCATCCCATCAAGAATTATAAAGAACATACTTTGCAAGACTCCTTTCTATCATTGTTTGGCTTTTCATATCTAAACAGGTGGAGCTGGAGTGGAGGGGGATGATTGTTAGAGTTCTGATTAGAGCGTGCTTCACCGTACTGCTTATTGCTTACTGCTAACAAGACTTATTTATTTACTCATTTATTTAAATGTAGAGGTAGAAGAGCGTGCATAGCTACGAATTAGCTATAAGATAAAGTCATGCTGATGTGCAAACTGATTGGCTGGTGGATCATAAGGCTAGGACTTATTAGACTGCACCTCATGACTGTGCACAACATTCTAGACTCAAAATCACACAACCATTGACACCACACACCAGCACCAACCTCACCACCCCCACCATGATAATGAAACTAGAGCCAGTAGTACAGTAAAATATGCCATTTGTTGCAGATATTCACATTCTGAGAAAATAACTTTGGATTGTGAATTAGACAGGTAGTGAGGAAATGGAAAAAGCTCCTATTAAATGTGCATTGGCAAACTGTATCTACTGGCTTTGGGGTCTGGTCTGACCTAAACAACCTTTACTGCTGGATTGGTGTTCCACTCTGGAGTGGAACCTACCTCTGAGCTGCTAGAGGTTCTCATAAATTACCCATTCTCCTTTATGAGCCAACACGGAAACAGTTTTATTGATTATGTCAAAATGACTTCCACTTTAAACACACACACAAAAAATGGTAAAGAACAGCTTAAAACGTTTCTTTTGGCTTAATAAAAAATAATAAATGTGAGAATTTTGTATAATATATAAAGTATATTTTGCTATTTTAAATGCATCAGATTTGTATCTCTGACTTCGTAGACTCACAGTCTTAACATAAAACTTGTAAATAATAGTTAGACTTTTCCACAGCCTGCATTTTCATGACCCCAAATGGAAAAAGAGACTACAAAGAGACTACTCAAAAGTGAAAAATGGCTCGAACTGATCCATGACATAATAGGAGGGTTAAATTATTGTCCAGTATATAAAAAATGATGTAAAATAGATGCCCAGCAGACAAGTGATATGATTATTCATTTTTTGGTTAAAAACCACATAATAATATTTAGAATAATGATGATTTAAAATACATATCCTCTGACAGAGGTTGAAGGGAGGCTAGGTTTCATGATGCTCGGGATGTGGTAATTACAATAATTTGTGAGTTTGTCATTGTCATAGAGTCACAGATTCTGATGCAAAATGCAGAAGCTTTAACTCCAGCAATTTTTTTGAAATTAGTGAAATTAGTTGTTTTAACCACAGTTTTTCTGCTCATTTTCTGCTCAATTTGTTTGTAAGTGGTAACTTAATCTATAAGGGCCTTTACATGGAAAGGCCTGGCAGAATTGCACTTCTGTTGAGAGATTGTGTACCTTTTGCCTCTTCTGCATTGCAGTAGGTATACTTACTGTAAACATTGAATTGGTAAACCCAAAGTTTTAACCCTGATGCATTCTTAAAAGTAACCATTTCATAGTGACGGGATTGTAAATTCTTGCTCTAAATAGGAGAAAGTCAAACAGCTAGCAGGATATTGCGAAAATATAAGTTTCAGCTATTATTGTTTGCCACAGTGTATAGAGGAGGCCTTGTTATTTATATCCTTAAACACTAATGACTGGGTAAGTGAAGTTACTGACATGCATTTAGCTTAGTTGCAGTTATGCATTGGTTCTTTGGTTATCAGGCCTTACAACTGAAACATGTATTTATGTATTTTTGTGTGTGCGTGTTGCTTTTGTTTATTTACTTTTGTCTCTTGATTGGAATCCTTGGAGAGAGAGTAAACAAAGCCCTGAAACCCACACTCAGTTTTCTACTGATTGTTTAGAGGTATGTGGGTATTGTTTGGACCAGCAGGCAAAGACTGATACAGAACATAGCCAGGTAAAGAAAATGATCCCAGACCCCTGGATGCTATTGGTAATGAGGGAAAGAAACATGAAGTGAAGTGATGTGCAGGCCAAGTATAGTATAATATGACCCATATTCATCTCATTTGTCCTCTGCATTTAACCTCCATTAAGTTAGTAAACAAACACTAGGAATAGTGAGTCGTGAACACACACACACATACTGCGAAACGTGAACACATTTGCTCAAGGGCACCTCAGTTGTTTCCTGTTGGCATTGGGAATCAAACCAGTGACATTCTGGTTACTAGCCAGACTATCTAACCAGTAGGTCACAACTACCTTCAGGGTAGAACATAGGGAAAATAATTAAATGTATAACTTGTGTTTTCATTATATTCTTTGAAGTACTTTCTATGTAAACACCATAGTATCACCATTGTAATGCCACAGAACTTTTATTTCTTAGGGCTCCTATGGGGGCAGTTGTAGCCTACTGGGGAGAGAGTTAGACTTGTAACCACAGGGTCGACAGTTCTATTCCCAATGCCGACAGGGACAATTTATTTGTTTTTGTGTCATTTGTAAAAAACAAAGTTGATGATGCAGTTTTTCACTTTATTTTATTGCCGATTTGAAATTAATTTGAGTGCTATTTTCATTTACTTTGATAGGAGATTCACTCACATGGCTCAAAAAAGCTGCCCGGAGGCATTCCCACGATGGCTGTGGAAGTGAGCGGTCTTGCCTTTAAGGAAACGTGAATGTACAGCAAGATAACGTCCATAGTTACAAACTTAATAGGTATTCATCAGATCTAAATAGGAATTCAGGTATGTTCATTTAATTTTGTCAATCTGTAGTGTCTGAGACAGATCAGACACACAATAACTGGTTACATTTCATTAATATTCCCAGATATGCCTCACTCCACAAATCAACTATGCTCTTGGAGTGTCTGTAAAACTATCCCTAAACTGCAATTAACACCCAGATGCATAACCATGCCTTCTGTGACAATAGCAGAGTATAGACAAGATTGCTTTAAAACCCAAAGGAATGTAAAGAGATTGTCAGGTTTGTGAGAGGAAGAACCCAAATGCAGGCAGCGGTAAAGAACAATAAATTTAAAAAAAAAAAAAAAAAAAAAAAAAAAAGAACAGAAGGCAAACACTGTAACTAAAAGACACACCACTGGGGGTGCCAAGGGCAGGGAAGAAATTAAACAAAGAAATACAAATTACCAACTTAAAACATAAAACATAAAACTAACTAGAACAATATTCAACAGAACGTTAACACAAATCAGAGGAAAACAAACTGGCTGATTACAAAACTAAGATTGGAACATAAACATTAAACACTGACTAGACAAATAGTCTGACTGAACTAAATGGGAACACTAGACAATGAACAAGAAGCGTCTAGGACGATATACAAAGAACACGAGACTAAGACGCAACGGCTGAGACAAACACTAACAACGAAACGAGCAACAAGGACAGAAGCTCAAGCGAGCGCACACAATCCAGGGGAGATTACTGACAACCACGCATTGAAACAGAGCGAATGACAAACAGGCATCGAAACAACACGAACCGGCACAAGCCAGCAAACACGAGGGCATTAAATACACAGGGTAAATGAAAGCAACAGGTGCACAACATTAACTGAAACGAGGGAACAAGGAGGCGGGGTGATGACCGGAGAGCACATGGCTGATGAATATTCAATAGCCATGTGCTTCCACACGAAACGCACACCCAGAGCGCGAGCCCAAACTCCGACCCAAATCG
>JAZGTI010005294.1:0-25741 GCA_036877585.1 Botia kubotai | reverse complement strand
ATACACAAAGAAAGAAAGAATAACATCGGATTTAGTATCAAAACGCGAAATAATTCAATGTGATATTAATTATATATATTTCTCAGACGTGAGATTCGTTTAGAAAACCCGAACTGGCAGAAGCCAGGTTTGCAGCCAGAGTGTTTTGACATATTAAATGACTGCAGACAGTGATGCTGTCCCTGCTCTGCATTCAGCCCACGTTTCCGGAACATTCTGAGCGCGCTCCTGTGGCTCTGCCTGACCCACCGCCAGCCCTCCTCAGATCACATTCAAAGTGATTGCGCTGTTCAATATTTCATTGACATCAGCCTCAAAGATTGTTGCTACAGTGACACCAGAGATAATTATTTTTTACCACAGTCTTTTTTGAGATGTTTTCACCCCCTCTGCTCCCCGGCTCCAGCCGTTCCTGTGGAGAATTGTTCTGCATAAATCAGCTGGTGGAATATTGAATCAGCCTCACCACGGGGAATGTGTTTTTGTGTGTGGTATGTGTAACTGATTATTACAAAGAGTCAAGGCGCAAAACCAGGCATATAGCGCCCCCAAGTGGCCGCTCTGGATGTGCGGCGCTTACGTTGCCGCACGCGTTATGTTCTCTCCAGCGTTTGATGTAAAATCTTGCCTTTGAATCTAAAAGCCCAGATGGAGGTCTGAAATCAATCCCGGTTCAGGTGTAACACAAATTCTCTGCCTCCCGCAAAAATCGCATGGCCTTGAAAGCAGCTACAATCAGTGTCACGATATAATTGCTGCATATTGCCCTGGGTAAGGACATCTGCCAGGCAAATAAATGTTATAATGCAATGCAAACCTCAGAGATCCTTAGGGGAAACACCATTGTTATCCGCCGCGATTATGTGCATATTTAATAGCTGTTTACAGGCATGCTAATGAAACGTTCTTCAGAGAATGGCGAACAGGTCTTGCGCGCACATTGCATAATATCCATAAAGCAGAATAAACGCGGCGCGTTCCAGACTCTGATCAACAGTTTCATTGAGGGATTTCAATTTAGTCTAAATGCCAATGAAACCTTGAAAGCAACGGTAGAATTTCAAGTACAGCTTTTTAATTATCAGGCCGAACTCCTTCTATATTGTCTCCCCTACCGTTTAATCTTCACATTTAATGAAACGAAAATTATTAAATGTGAGTGTTACATAATACACAATGATCTTCCGAAAGACGTTTCTGAAAACACAGCACGCTTAGCGCTTGCATTGCAATGCACCTGTGTGCTGTCGATAAAATGTTCCTCGGAGAAATTTAATGTCCTCGGGACGGAACACAAGCAGCATAAAGCCTCAGATTTCCTCCTTCTGTTTGTAGTGTTTTATGAATCACAAATCATTAGGCGAACACACAGCTCTGTGCACACGGGTGCCCGGGGTTACTGTGGCTACACAGGAGCCCTAAAGACATCATTTGCACAAAACTACTGTCAGTTTTTTCCAACAGGACTCAGACCTTGAACAGGTCAACGGCAGCTTTGCTGCCAATTAATTCCATAGGCACAACAAATCTACAGACTGCGTTTGAAATTAACAGCATTAAGCAACTGTAGGATAAAAACAAACGCAAGCGCTTCATTTACACTTCAACACGAGCTAAAAGTTGGTGCCTTCAGGAAGTATCGTTCATTACTCATTAATTCATTCTCTGCTGTTGCGGTCTAATTAAATCGTTCTATATTTTTTACACTCGTGATCTTTCAAGTTGTGCTGAATTGGAGCACACAGACAAAAATGGACAAATAGCACGCAATAGCAAAGGAACAGCAAATTAAACGTTGTATGAACGTTGTGCGCTTGTTCTCAACTACAACCTATAGCAATCGCAAAGAAAACTTAAAATATACTATTGCATAACTGTATTGATACTGTTTAGTTCAAGTACACAGCTAAAACAACTCTAACAAGGCTACAGATGTTACTGCAAGCACAATTTCAACAAGGATGGCACAGTAGGAAAATGTGATACACAGTTCAGATAGGTTAGAGTATCAGAAACACGACCAAAAAAACCCTCAAAGCTGCAAGTCTTTGAACAAAAATACCTTCAAGTGACAGAGTTTTTGTTAATACATTTACAGAATCTTTATCCAAATCCTACATAAACAAACACCTACAAAGCTCATACACCCTGATGGACAGACAGACAAAGTGTAATGAAATCTCTCTAGTGTATATATTTGGCATCTGTGCAATTCATTGGGGTGCTATTCTAAACATTCAAGCAAAACCATGGAAAAGATGTGCAAAAAATAAACAGCCATTCTTTTTGTAAAGAATTTATTTGTTGACAATGTACAAGAACATTTTCATGATGATGGTCTTCCCCGAAGGTCTTACTGTAAGAGGAGAGAAGACAAATTGTGAAGTATATATTACGCATTATAAACTTTTTAGCTAACGGGAAACTATTACACAAATTATCTACACACAATGTCTTGTACTTTCTATAACAAGGACAAACGCATTGATCACGTATCAGGGTAAGGGACAAGTTGTTCTGAATATTCCAGTGGGGGCTGTCGCAGTTGCAGACATGCAGTCAGGTGGCAGGTTTATTTCAAATGAGTGAACGCCAACCACACACAGCATGCTATAAATTAGTAGTGGTTTATAACGGTGTATGCTAGAACAAGAAGTTCTACCCAAAAAACTGATTTTTCATGTTAAAAATACAGGTTCCTTTAAAAATATCTGCAAGTGCAGGGAAGCATTGGGAATTAACATGCAAAGCACTTCAGAAAACTGGTCAAAGTGGATCACATCAGCACACCATGCCGATTTCCACTCTACCTTCTGACACCTCATTTCGTTCACTTCTGTAAACATCCGAGGGAGGCAGAAGAGGGCAAAAGATTGGAAACAAATTGAGATCTTTGAACTTTTAACTAACTTTTAACAGGGTCAAATGTTAGGACTGGGTAAAAAATATCAATGGTCCGGTTTTAATCAACCTTCAATTTAACGAAACGATATTGATTTGGGAAACCCCAGAATGATTTGGTGTTGTGCGCGCTTTACTAAAGAGGATGTGAATATTATTTGCACTTCGCCTCTCGTCCTGCGTGGGCCTATTGTTAATGTAAAAGTGTATTTCAGTAATAAAGCCAAGTAGGACGGTTTTAGTTAGCAACATTTATAGTTAAACAAATAAGAGTGATAACTATTCGAAAATTAAATCAAACTGAAATCACATAAATAAGAATCAAATCACCAAACTGGTCGCAATACCCAGCCCTAATCAATGTCTATAATTGCTCTATGAAATACAGAATTTCATGCTGGAAAGGTGAACTGTACAGTCTACGGGACGGCTGTTTAAGTGATGTTTTCAGGCACTAACCGCATTAGCACTTGTTCTATTGGATTACTACATAGTCAACAATTTCACTATTAGTGTACTTCAAACACACTACTTCTGCTACTTGTGTGAGATTAAACTGAAGCACCTATAATTATTCCCAAGCAAGCCATGTATGCAGTATACAACCACATAATGGTCACTTGCATTAGTCATCAACATTATGGCTAGATGTTTGGAGTTAACTTTACAGGTCACTCCAGACTCTCCTTCCACAGCAGTTAGTCTACTGGTGAAAGAATTTACCTTCTACAGTCCAGATGTACATTTGATAAAGGAGGGAAAATGACAAATTAAATCCAAATCAGTGTGCAACACAAACAACAAAATCCATGATGGGCAGCTACAACTATATTGCACAAGACCATAAATGGGAATTTAGATTCAGGCAGAAGCAACGTTTTAATGAACGTTACCTTCTTGCCGGCAGCACCGACACTGGCTTTCTTGGTTCCTCTAACTTTCTTCATTCTGTTCTTGCGTTCCTTGCGTTGTTTTCTGGATGTCTTTTTCCTTTCATACAGACCATGCTGAAGAGGAAAGACAAATTAAGTCAAGCCTAAGCAATGACACACGCAGCCACCATATTCAGACCGATGAATCTGAAAGGATCTGCACTCACACACATCAGGCACATTAGTTAGCGCTTAAAGTTATCAAATTATCCTCTATGCCCCTTAACAAGGAAATCCACATTGGTAACCTACCCTCTGCAGCCTGTATTTGGGCTCATTTTTCTTGGCATAGTCCAACGAGTCGTAAATCATGGCAAACCCTGTTGTCTTGCCACCACCAAACTGAGTTTTGAAGCCAAAGACGAACACCACATCTGGGGTGGTTTTGTACATTTTCGCAAGCTTTTCCCTGATCTCTGTCTTTGGGACTGTTGCTTTGCCAGGATGCAGGACATCAAGAACCTAAAAAACAACAAGAAAGCATGAACATACGCATAATAAAACATGCCGACCACACTATACTTCAACAAGCTGCTATTCGACACGCACTTACCATTTGCTTCCTCTGAAGCAGACGGTTTGTCATAAACTTTCGGGTCCTGACAGTGACTGTGTCATTCTGCATAAAGAGATATTTGAAAAACATGGTAAAAACAAAAATATAGGCATTTAGCAGAGATCAACTTTAACGAAATACTTAAAACACAAACCAAGAAAACATACACTTGGGATTCACTTGAAAACATCTGGCATGTTATGATCTGGGTGTAACTGAACAGGCAGGTATTCCTCTCTTACGGGTTTCAACACCATGAACCAAGAGTCACCCTCTAAATACATCTTCACTATAGACCAAAGGCGGCCGATACATTTTTTAAGGGAACTTAAAATTACCACACTACAACCTGTGAGCATCTTGCATAGGTACACAGGTGAACAGAACGTTACACTTTGTATAAGCAAAACACCGTTAGCACTTTAGCTGTATTAGCTCCATGGACTCACACCAAGCACTGGGGGCTCTACAATGGGCTTTCTGTACTATTTTACTATTAAATATCTTCTATATCACGTACAGCGATACATAAATCGCCTGCGTTAATATTCTCAGGCACCGTGTGACAGTTGCACGATGTTATGAACGGAGACACTTAATAGGACAAAACATCGAAAATATAAATTCACACTCTTGTATGTTCCTCTCAATAAAACTATACGATGACTGTAATACGTCTATAGGGTGCTTTGCGAAAAAAAATGGCAATATAAAACTGCTGGATGGTGAAGATTAAATAGGATTTTCGGAATCATTTATCTACACTTTACTCACCATCTTGGCGTCGGCTCGCTCAGGGACGAGGAAAAGGAAGAAGGACCCGTAGGTGTCCGAGAATATGCCTGAACCGTGTTAAAGCATAGTGAGGTACCGCCTGATCGAAAAATTAAAAGCTGTTCGTATCCATAGACCATTTAAGTATGAAAAAGAATGCAGTTATTAGGTTATACGGAAACATGATTATTAACAGCTCTTATGCTGGTATACCAGAGTATTGACCAATTTCATTGGATACTTTCTTGATTTCCCCAAACACATATATACACAATGCAATATATACTTTTGAAGGTAATCGTGTCAATCGTAAAATATTTACTTAAATTGTCTACTATTTTATTATATGAACAAATCGAAACGTTTTAGCAAACAATACTAATAAAGATGTTAATTTGACAGCATAGAGGATTTTCTAACGCTAGATGTCAGTCGTGCTCCATCCCAAAGAATATAAAAGCTGCACACTATTCTCTTAAATCAGTTGTAGCTTAACAATGTATTTATTATATGGTTTGTTCGGTTTGTTTGCAGTATTTCTGATTTGTCAGTTGTACATATAAATCACTCAGACACAAATGTTTATATTTAAAAATAAAAAATATTTATACAGAGCCTTTACCAGTTGCAGAAATGCATTGCACAAACCACGTTACACATAAAAAACATAACACTCATTTTTATTAATGCATTTAATTAATTAAGTCACCGATTTAATCTTTATTAATTTAAAGGTCTTTGTTGTTTTCCGGACTAAAGTTAATGGTATGTTGACATCATTCTCTAATGCATCTTGCATGCATCTTATTGCCCTCAACAGAACTTCCCTTCTCCAGAAAGGGTAAAGGTGCGTGTATGTTTGACCTTACGGATGGCACCTGATCAACTATATGTATTCTGGGCATCACAAAGATGTCTTCTTTCTGTCTGGCAGATTTAGAAAAGCGTACTTTTGATTTGTCCTTCACGTCCACGCGGTGATTGGACCTCCTGATGCAGAGGGAAATGGTGGACAGGCAGTTCTTCTGAAAGTTTTCATTCATAAAAGCATAGACAATAGGATTGTTGAAAGAATTGGAAAACCCGATGGCCTGCGCAACAGCAATAATCATATTGACTGTGATGTCTTCATACTTCTTGCCCAGGTAACCTAGAAAGAAAATCATGCACAGTTGAAAGGAATCACACTTTGAGATGGTAACATGCGGGAATATGTTTTTGAATGCTCTCTTACTGTACTCAAACAGCATGTGCACTGTGTGAAAAGGTGCCCAGCAGACAGTAAACAACACAACAACGGTGACCATCATCTTGATTGCCCGTCTCTTCTTTCTGTTCCATAAAAAGGAGAGTAAAATAATGTGTGTTTGAGAGTATTATTATTATTAGTGACATTTAAATAATCAGAGATGCAATGACTGTCTATTGTTGAAAACACATATCTGTAGTCAATAGTCAGTTACATACCATATAGTATATTTTGAGATAAAGGCTGAAGACAGCACTGGTTCATGAGAAGATACCTTGATATTTTGCTGACCTCTCTGTGGTTCATGGCATTAAGAACTGAGGAGTCCCCAACTTGTTTGCAAATCCAGAGCTCAATGCCAATTCTGGTGTAGATGAGCAGCATCGCTGCCAGTGGCAGGAGGAAGAGGAACACCAGAATGAAGGTAGCATACTGCTTTCTGTGGGCGCTTGAGCTCCACTGCTCCTGACAGCATACATGATGGAGCTCATATAGAAAATCATATTTCACCTGAAAGCATAGGAACAGAACAGATTGTTTAGATGAAAAATATGGAAATCGATATTTATACAGCAGCAACTTATTAAACGGACCAGTTTTGTGTCAAGGAATTTGCGTACATGAATAATCTAAAATGCCATGTTATTTCCCATGACCACAGCATTTATCCAGCTAAATGTTTGGATGATCAGGCAAACTCTGGGGAAATCTGCAGGCATACTTTGTTAATAGGGAATATACCCACAGAGATTATAGTACATTAGATTAAACTTTATTGTCATTGGGCAGAGCAGAAGTATAAAGCCAATGAAATGCAGTTAGCATCTAACCAGAAGTGCAAACTGCAATATGGCAATATGTATATAGTATAAATATGTGTATGAGTATAAATATATATGTGTACACTAAAGATTTGTATGCAATGCAAAGTTATGAGGTAGAGAAGCAGAGATCAGCTCAATGCAAATGTATATGTATACAATACCAAGTGCAAATATAGAAGTATAATACGCACAGAAAGACAACAACTGTACATCAATGCTGGAATACTAATAGATTTTCCCAACAGGAAAAGGATAAATCGTATATTTTAGGGGAACACAATTCATCCATACTTGCCTCCAATTGTTGCACAAACAGCATTGGGGACCCAACTGTCATGGCTGCAATCCAGACCACCCCTAATATTAATAAAACATCACAGTTACGATGAGTTACACAAATATACATAATGCAAATGAGAATATATACAGTATATATTCCTATGGAAAAGTCATATACATATGAATGCATATGAAAACTCAGAAACTTCAAACCCAGCATGCTGTATGCTCTTTGTGGGGTGCACTGTCTTTTAATTTTCAGAGGATGCACAATCCCCTGGTATCTCTCCACCGCAATACAGGTCATAGTGAGAATGCCGGTTACTATGGCTGTGGTCTGGACAAAAGGGACCGTTTTGCACACCAACACACCTACAATATAATAATAAAAACAATTATTTAATCATTTAGAGTCCTCTGAGATAACTAAGCCTTGGCCAAAAATGTTTTAAACCATAAATTATAACGCAGCAAAGTTTGGCAGTAATTTAAGTTACTCTAAATTAGTTTTCAATAAAGTGTTTTGAACATTTAAATAAATATAACTTAATGAACACTTTTGAAGAATACTGTATGTACTTAGTTTAGTTCATGCTGTTTAAGAAAATGGTAAGAAGTAGCTGTTTGGCAACACAAACAGCCCACCTGAAACTAAAGCGAAATTATAGTTTCCCTTTAGGAAATAATTTACATAAGAGGTTGTTTAAACGCTTAACCCCAGTCCTAAATATAGCAATGCCTTGTTTGACTGGCTAAAAGAAATGTTATTTCAAGACTAACATGGATATTGAAACAGTAACTCGTCATTGTTTAATCGACTAATTACTTTCGCCAAGGCTGGGTCATTGTATAGGATACATGCACATGTACATTTAGGTCTTCACAACATGCATGTGTAATGCGATAAAATAAGCCTTCAAATCAGTTTGGTCAAATAAAACATATCACTCAGTGAAATGATTTGCAATATTGTGTATTATCACAGAACAAGCATCTTATCAATAACTACTACTAATAATAAAAAACCAAAAACTACTAATAATGGTAAAAAAAACAAAAAGCTTTATAAGCACGCAAATTGGGACTCACCCCCGAACCACTCGGAGGAGATATTCTGCAGCAAAGTGAATGGGATGCAGAAGAAAGATATGAGGAGGTCGCTGACGGCTAGAGAGCAGATAAAAATATTTGTGGCAGTCTGGATCCCTCGCTTTCTTAACACAATATAAACGACCAGACTGTTACCAACGAGAGCGAGGAGGAAAATCACTGAGTACACAATTACAAATATAGTTTTGGCGCTGGACGGTAACTCAGGGACGTACACCAGCGGCTGAATCTTGTACGTCTCAATAAACTCCTGACGAGTGAGGTTGTAAAATTGCAGAAGTTGCTCTAACGCTTCTGGGGTAATGTTCGTATCACCCATGTGTAAACCTTATCCTAAAAATGCGCCTAAGAAAATCTAAGTTTTGTAATATCCCGAAGAATCACCGTGGAAATTCGGAGTGTCCTGGTGCTCCCCGTCTTTTAGTGAGCAGCATCTCCCCTGACATCGTCTGTCTTAACGCCTACTGAGCTCCCTCAGACAGCGTCATATTCAGCATCATGCCCAATAATGTTGGTTAGGCAACTCTCAAGGTTTTGAGACGCGGTCATGCGCTCGGCGGACTTTATGACTATCAAGAATTTTTAAGCATTTTTTCTGCATCATTTTTATGTTCAAGCATTTCATTCATGTTTTATCATCTTACGATGAATATGTCTAAGACATAAAAGAGATTGTCTAAGACATAAAAGAGACAATTACCTGAGGTTGATTTTAAAGCCCGTTAACGATCCACATGACACATGGGATAAATTCTAGACAGAATGTAAATAATATAAAAGATGAAATATACGAAAATATAAAATATTTAAAAATTATACCCAAGAAATTGAACATAAACTAAGTAATATATTTATTATTTAGAGATAATTATACCAAGTAAATAAAACACAATTAAACCTAGAATTAAAGCACAGTGGCTCAAAGCTGATCATAAATTGTACTTATTTTACTTATATCTTATTTTATCTTATGGAAACTCGGAGGCTCTATTCATTTCATTGGACTGAGAAGTTATTCGTTTCTATGGCAACACTCGTAGAGACGAGTTAATCCGTGTAGGCTACTGTAGAGGTGATAAAATATTCAATTACCAAATATTCAATTACCTCCATATTATATTTTTACAAATCTTGAAGAACAATGAGAGAAATATGAAGAAAAAGCAGCTGCAACACAGTAGCACATTCGTTTTTTTAAACCGCCCTTAAATATCATGTAAAACCATGTGAGCTGTTATTGGTCGCTTTTCATCTTAGTCAAATGGGACATACTGTGTTGTCTGTATGAATCCAACAAACTTATTCTTATCACTTCCTGCATCCAGTCGGAATTTTGAAGGGGGTGAAATCCCGTGGGTAAAAATTACTCCACCCAGTCAAAACCCAAATAATGAGGGTGTCTAGATTCTATAAAGAATATAAGGGTATTACATTTACACTAACATTTGTGCCCCTCCTTTATTCTCTGTTAAAACCACACCAGCACCTGCTAATCCACATTGTGAATTCATCCTCAACTTTAAAAAATAGATCAATACATGTGATGGAACAGCTTTCCTCAAGATATCTGTCATCAGTTTACATTAGACACATCCAGGCGCTTCACAAAATTCACTATTGACTTTTTCTCACTTTAAGGGAGATCCTTTTTAAGAACCTGTGTAGATCATTTGAGTTTTAACAAAAAAAATAAATGTAACATTTTTTCAAGACATCTGACCACGATACAAGCTGAAAACACAGCAGCTGACTGCACACAAGCTGTTGGTCCAAAATGAGTCTGAATGACAGTCTGTTTGATGTACAGTTCAAAGAAATATGTTGTTTGCATATGGTTTTGCCTACTTTGGCCCTACATACTGTACACTGAGACAGCAAAACCTGACAATGTTAACATGAGTGTGGTGCATTAGTCAAATAACAAAAAGTCATAGGGTACACAAGAAAACGAATGAACCCATTATAAAAGTGTTAGGGTTCCACGTATCCCTATGGGTTTTTGTATGAGGACAAGCACGGCTTGTTTCTTCTGTGGTCTGTATTGTAATAGGTGGGTATTGTAATAGAACCAGTCAATAGTTTCAAAAATAGAACCTTAATAGAACAAAAGCAGCTCATTAGTCTGTCTTTGTATTGTCATATAGCCGTCTATTAGGCAAGGTAGTAATTAAATTTGTAAGTGCTTTAAGAAAATGATAGATGACAGCCACTCAGACACATTTCATAGGTATCAAAACCCATTTCTTTGCTGACCTCAGTGGCCTCATTTTATAGTTCAACATGGCCAGAACTGGGCAGTAGATTTCTAGTTTCCAGCATGCATTGGGTCAGATTGTATATGAGGAGAGTAAATGTTAAAATTGTTTTTGTGCAAAAAAAGTCATTATCTTAGTACCGAATGTTATGCATTAAGACTAACAGCCTCTCTCTGGGTTACAGGTTATGTAGTCAAATTACTACAGAGCAGTTTGAAAACATTTTCTCAGACATTATGGGTATATATATAGTTATATAGCTATTGCTATTCTTGAATGGAATCATAAAATATCATAAGCAACTTACCTCAGACAACTCCACTGTCAACAAACCCAACAGGGAACGTTCTCAAAATGCTGTTAGTGAAAGTTTATTTAACATTATGTATTAAATATTAAAACGTTACTCTTAAGTTGTTAGTGGAACATTTTATAGATGTTACAGATTTTAAAAAGTTTGAATAACATTCTTATAACCAATTAATAACATCAATATAATGTCTAAAAAACTGGACTCCTTGAATGTTCTTAGAATTTTCAAAATAAACATTTAAAAATTTTCAAACATTTTTAATGTTTTTGTCACTTAATGGAAACACTAGGGAAACATTCTTATAACCTAAAATTGTTAGCTGGAAACTGGCACTAATGAGAAGCCCCTTGACGTTTAAGAACCTTTCTGCTGTAAGGATAATGAAAATCATAACAGTACTGGCAGCTGCAACATGGCTAATCCTCAATGGAGCTACAGGAAAAGAAAAAATAATGAAATCACTCTCGAGTGTTTATAATAGAAGCGACATTCTGCTCACAGATTCGTTTCACAGACTCATTTAATTTGCAGTTACAGCGCATTGGTACATGTATTAATGAGGCTATTGTATTCTGATGTGCCTTTTAAGGGGTTAGAACAACCTGGAGATCAAAGTGCCCATGTGAACTTCAATTCAGAAGAGCTTTTATTATTTAACACACAGGAGGTTCATTACTATACTTTGTGCTGTCATTGTATGTAATCAGAATGATACATTTAAACCCTTTAAAAAAAAGCTGTTTAATTAGTAGACAAAAACAGGATGATTCACCTGACTCAATTCTCTCATTAGTTTCAATCTGCGCAGTTTAAAAAACAGACATTTTACAGACAAAATAAAAAAAATCTTTATAACAAGCTGGTTTTCTTTTGCTCAGCATGTTATCTGCCATTGATATCTTTAATATCTGTTATATTCAGGCATCAAAAGTCACGTACAGTGCTTACAAAACCTCCTCAGATCTTTTTACAGTGTCTGTAACAACTCAATTTTCTGTAACTGGAATTCACATGCAAAATGATTTATTAAGTGGTTTCAAGTTGACTTTATTGATGGAAATGTAGAAACAAAAAAAATATGTCAGGAAGAAAAATTTCCATTGGTACTATGATAATGTCTACAGGCATCAGTACTGTATATTTCATTATTCCTGTCCTGTTACACACCATTAGAAGATAATTCAGTGAAAACTGTGCCCTGCAATTACATGTAACCTGCAAGTGAACAAGACAGGAATTATGAAATATACAACATTGATGCTTGCAGACTATGTCATAAAGTAATAATGAGAAGACTACTAACAAGAACTCCAACAACCAAAACAAGTCTTGCAACACCAACTGTGTTTCTGCATGGCTTGGTGTCTATCTGTACATTTATAGATTCTCTGTTATAATTTCCATAGCCACAATCACATCGTGTCACCTGAGTCATTAAAGTGTCCATACATTTGGGATAGTGGTGTTGCTATTACTTTAACGCCTACATCGATGTTTTTTAGGGAATTAATTTTACATCAACATTCACTGGCTGACAAGCACATCTAAAAATGCAGAGGGCTCATGTACGATTTAGCTGATACTGGAGGAAAGTGTTTGTGCCCCCCAAGTTCTGGAATGTCAGCAGAAAAATAAATAACAATCAAACAAACATGACAAGTTAAAATTAACTTAGCTGAAGTTTATATTTTTGTGTTTGCGCTTGGCTGAGAACTGTCAGCCTCGGTCAGCTGTGCCACAATGTTGCCTACAAACATGATATGAGACTGATGAACATCTAGGGGAGGACAATACAGATTTTAAAAAAATTATTCTTTATGCTTTTTTAATGTGTTCACCCTGTTTCACATATTATGCAACTACAAAATATGATCAACATCCAAT
This sequence comes from Botia kubotai, assembly GCA_036877585.1. Classification (NCBI taxonomy): domain Eukaryota; kingdom Metazoa; phylum Chordata; class Actinopteri; order Cypriniformes; family Botiidae; genus Botia; species Botia kubotai. The sequence goes on along the minus strand of JAZGTI010005294.1, from coordinate 12,664 downwards.
GAATATGAACTGGGCATGTTCCGATCCTATTCATATGATGGTTATAGAATATGTTATAGAATATCTATAAACTCACATAAGCATTATCACATTATATTTGCATATAACAATTAAATTTATCATGACACAATGTTGGCAGGCCCAACAAAAGAGTAAAAACAGAAATGACTTTTTTTACCGAAAAGTTTCATGAGTTCTGAAAACAGAAACGATTCTTGAAAAAAGGATTTTTGAAATGTGAGTCAGCATTCGGCCTGCTGAGTGTTTCTAAATAAGTTGCCCTTTCATGGGAACAGACCGGACACTGTGTGGGAGCCAGCGGAAACGCAGCTTGGCCATCAGACAGCCTTCAGGGTTTTCAAACTCAGAAAAAGCACAAATGGTTAAGGATGGCGTAGATGCCAGCTTTAGCTACCACCTGCAACAATACAAAAACAATGAATACCTGATACAACAGCACATTAGTGGAACACACGTCTATGAAAGGTTCACTTTAATTCTTTGATGCATGTATGTTCATAAGTGGCTTAGCTGTGCACGGTTGCCCACAAAAGATGGAATAATGAAAGAAAATGCTTTTATGGCCTTGACAGAATTTCCAGCTGGTCAATTTTTTGTCTGCTTTTTCAATTCAGAAAAATATACAAAGTTTTGCTTGAGGAACACCTGGAGCGGAGGAAGCAGTGGCTGAGCTATTGGACTGCTGACAAAAAGGTTGAGAAGACACAGGAACCGGAAGGTTTTTGACATTTCATTTCTGCTCTATAACTATTGTTTCCTTGTGCAAGCTCTGTCACACAAGAGGCTTCCTAAGAAAAGGTTTTTAGAAAATAAATGCGCTTTTATAGAAAAGAAAAACCAGACCAATGCACATATTATAAGGTGATGTAATGTACACTGATTATGAAAAACTGATTAAAGAGAAAAGCACAGCAGGGGACATCAGCCAGGCTACTCTTCATGGTCTCCAACAACTGGCCAAATACCTAAAGAAGAAGGAAAACTTGAAAGCAGGCAATTTTAGAGAGGCTACCAATAGCAAGCTAGCGTTGAAACCGCCCTCTATTCAGAACACTCTCCAAAGCCACGCCTCCTCCAGTACATGAATGCATACATGGTTTGAGAGGTAAGTAGGACATCCAATCATTGCATTCGGTTCAAATGCAATGATTGGATGAACATGTTATGGTCCTTTTGCCTCTTCTGCAGAAGTTATATAAACATATTTAGACCAGTGTACTTATTGATTGCAAACAGGATGTGAAAAGACTTTCTACCAGCAAAACAAAATATGTTTCTGAAAAAACATTTTAAAAAACTCTCCCCTGAAGAGTGAAAACAAAGAGGTTTCTTTAAATCTGCCCTACGCTAGTACAGTACAGTTTTTTACTTGCCTCTTCTTTAGGTGCGCAGCAGTCAGATAGAGGAATCCGTTGGTAGGTGAGACCTGTGGAGATGCTCTTCTGATGGATAAAGAGCTCTTCCACGGTCTGACAACTCCTCAACATCCTCATCCGTTTTCCCTGTTCTGTAATCACCTCCAGCCACTTCTCCGACCTCAGGATGTTCTCCTTCTGTGCCAGCTCCAGTTACTGTGGATCAGCCATTTACTATTGCTATTCACTAAAGATCCTGCTTTAAATGTTTTGAAGTCACAGCAGCAATTCTTGTGGGTGAATTAAAATAAATGTGTTACCTTATGTGTCCTTAATATCAACAAAATAATACATCAAATATGCCCTAAAACAAAGGCTTGTTTCACACTGCACGTTGCAGCAGTGTGTACGCGAAGCGGCAGTGAAACTGGATTAGCTGCCTCACGTTGTGCTTTTACACTGACAGTGTATTTGCTATTGCTACCTAACCTCAAAATAAATAAATACATAGATACATATAGTGGTTTTATAGGTTACAATACATTATACACTAAGTATTTTCTTTAATAACAAGCATAAATAATAAAACATTTCTCGCGAGTGGCTGTTTGCCAATTATAACAAATTAATTTACATGTAGAGTGCCTTTAAATTTACATTCAAATGGTAATTAACCTACACATAATAGAACTCAAATCCCAGGGGGCAGTTGCAAACTGCTTAAACCTGCTTAATTCAGTCAGGCTCACTGAATAGAAAGTGCTGCATATGGGCAAAAATAACTATATGCCGCTTGTGCTGTGAAACAGGCAGTAGACCATGTTACTTATAATTAAAAATAAACAGAAATGACAGTGTAACAGATAACTGAAAGCCATTATGCCCAGGTAAGCAGTAGTCAACAGTAGTCAAGATACACAAAAGATCTAATTCAATACACCCGAAGCTGCTGTTGGTGTTGAACCCACACTGGAATGGGCTGTTCCAAATAGCCTGGCTCTCGCGACATGAACATTTGTCCAGTTCCTCCAGCACAAGCTCCTCTTGTAAATTAATCCAGAGAAATCCAGAATGCCCTCGTCTGTGGTCTGTCAAGTATGACAGCACAATAGACAGAGCCTGAAATAGACACAAACAAGCTTTGATTAGTTACTATCAGACACTGCAGACGGCCCTGGTTTACAAGATTGGGCTGCACATATTCAGCTAAAAAGCACCTTAGAATGTGTTTACCTCAGATCTTGGCTGGCCCATTCCATACAGAGACATTTTGGAAACGCATCTGAAATTGGCCACTTTTATCTCCTTGGCCGTGAGGAGCAGATCTGTCACTAAAAACTTGCTGGATACCTTTCAGAGAAATGGAGGATATTATGTGCATGCTTATACGTGTTTGAGGGCATATGCTTAGAAGAATCTGCATCTTAGCTAACAGGGAATGTTCTCAGAACGTTGGCTAACATTCTCTAAAAGTTCTCTAAAGGGTTCTCTCAGATTTATCAAAAACGTTCCTGTAGTAACGTTGGTTAAACTTTTTTAATGTTATGTATATCAAGCATCAAAAACTTAATTCTTAAGTAATTGTAGATGGAATGGAATGTGTTAAAAATGCTACAGAATTTTTAAAAATTTAAATAACGTTCTTATAATCATGCAATAGTGTTAATATAATGTCTAAACACTGGACGTTTTAAACATACCTAAACCTTTCAAAAAAACATTTTAACATGTTTGTTATTTAATGTAAACGTTATGAAAACGTTCTTTCAACCTAAAGTTGTGAAAGCTACAGAGGAGGTCACGGTTCGCCTTTGATGAGCGAAGCTACAGATTTAATTGTATTTAATTAAGATTCAACCTATGCTGTTATTATTTACATTTTATGAGCCCTGGTATGTCAGATCTCCTCACAGACAAGGATAATTCAATAATATGGTTCAAGTGAACACACCTGTAACACAATGTGGTCTATGGCTGTGAAGTTATAATCTGTTTTAATATTTATCCTCTGTCTCTGCACTTAAACCTTCACCAGAACTCTGATCCCATCAATTATAAGGTCGGCCGGTGCTGACAGTTCAGAGCTATTTACAGTGGTCAGCAGTCGGTAGATTCAAGCATTGTACACATCCACTGACTAAAGCTCTGGTGAAATGCCTGTGGGTATGATGGCCAGAGACAGCAGTGAATGTATTTTAAAATAATGGCATATACCTTTATATTGAGTATAATTGATATCACTGATGTCCATGTGGAATTTAGCTAGTAATACCTAGCTAGTAATACGCATTAAATACAAGCAGGTAAACACAACGCTCAAGACTCTGGAGTGTTTTTTGCAGGAAATACCCTTTTGTGCTGCTTCCCTGCAAATAAAAACATAAATGGATGAATGAATGAATGACACATAAATCGACTTTTGTTTAAATAACGCAGAGACCCACTTCAGCTTCAGTTTGTTTTCAAACACACCATCTATTACTATGCATCTCTAAACACATGGCAATAGCATCATTAGCCTACGGAATGTTTATATAAATATAAAAAAAGTTATATAAAAAACTCATTAAATATATTTAAGGAATGTGAAGTCTGCTATTGTTTATGTATTTATAAGAACTGATAGCCTATTATAAATATTAATGCTCACCATTAGGATACTGTGGCACTGAATGTTGCCTTTATTAAATCATTAGCTAGACTGTTTACATAAACATTAACAGCTTAATTAATATAGATAAAACATATTAATATATTCTAACCTCATCAAGGGCCTGTTGACCTTCAGGCAGGCGAATGATTAGCACCTGAATCACTTGGAAATCCAATTTGTGTGCGCTCTTCTGTATTTCCTCATCATGACTGTGGCACAGAGAGAGAGTGCTTAAGATTTAGGTGCAAGCTAAACCGATAAATGACATCAAATAAGCTCATTATTATTTAAAGTAGCATCTTAATCACAAATAAGCAGCGCACTTCTGTTAAATGAAAAGACTAAAGTAAACAGTGTACTGTAAGGACCTAAGGTTTTGTGACGCCCTCTGCAGGTGATAAAAGAGTAATGCGCCCAGGATTACACCAAGATTGGTGTGTCCCACCCCCACCTGGCAGCTGAAGAGCAGTGCAGGCGGAGGTTTGGCGTTACCCCCCATCACAGAGGTTTGGGGTCTCCTGCGTACAGCAGAGCGTGTGATAAGTGGCCTCACAATGTAGGAAAACCTGTCATATATTGTGAGGTTATATATCTACCGTCATTGTAATTCAAATGGCTTAATAAATCACATTAAATTACATTAATTAAATGCAACTAATTAAAATCACTGAAAAGTCCTCATAATTGTTTGTTTAAATTAGTCCGATTAACAGCTATAGGGACACTTGTAATTAATGTGGGCAAAATTCAAATGTGATTCTTGGTTCTGGGTCTGTAAATATCCGTCATTGATTATAAGCAGTGATTGTTTTAAAATTAAGTATTTGTGTACACATTTGTGTAACAAGAAACACACAAACATCTTTGGCTGTATTATGATATTGGATATTTAGTTATTTAGAAAGACACAAAAAATATGGAAAAGAACATGTTTAAAATCAACATATAAAACCACTGCAAGGGAAAACACGCATTTGTGACTTTGACTTATTAAAACTATATAGTTACTGAGATACATAAGTGACAACAAGCCCCAGTATCCCCTATAATTTTTATGGAAGTCTTACCCCCAGTCGAGCCTCTTCCATGGGGAGTGGCAGACTGTAATACCTAAATTTATTAAAATTCATAATTAAACATATACAGCAATAACACTTCTGTTTTTAAAATAAAATATTTAATATTTAAAATAAAATATTACCTGTGCAATGGTTTATTAAAAAGTGGTCTTGTGTAGACCTCTTCAGTGACCCGAATATCCTCCTCTGACACAATCTGGACCTTAAAGAGGGTAGTTTCCCTTCACTTTGTGTACGTTGGGTGCCCCGTAGCTTTTTGTAATATTTAAGACATCAGCTCTATTGCACCATTCTCTATTCTCCCCAGTCAGCACAGCTCCATCTCCCCGCAACAGACCACCTACCCAAGAGCACTTTTAATTCTGAGAGCAGAGAATAGACTTAAGAGTTATAGATAACACAAATCCTTGAAGATAATTCAAAGCCATCTGTTATGCGTTTTCAATAGATAAAAAAATATGATTTAAGTACCCTTGAATGATAAAAACGGATTACAAACTTTCTAACGCCAGATATCCATCAAGAGAGTACAGATATAAATGATTGAGGCTGGTAGGCAATAGGGATAGAGAGGGAATGAGTTTAACTATGTCAAATTAAATAATGTCAATAAGACACCTATTTAATGCATGCAGTTTGCAAGAATACCGTACTGGCATTTCACTGTTACTGCATGTGACTTGTCTTTCACTGCAATGAAAACGTTATCTATTTTTAAACAGCTGGTGAGTGGACACATTGTGCTGCCATGAGTTTCCAAGCAACCAAACTCGCGTGAGGCATTCATGTACTATAGTTTATTCAGTACCAAGTTGTTCTAGCTAGGGGGGCAACGTACTAGCTCTCTAGTTTAGTACATTCAATAAATTTGTATTAAGTTGATAATTACAATTACAGGGCTCAGACGAGTGTGTATTTTACGTAAACATGTATATGCATATACACACGTATATCCATGCACATTTGCAAACAAATCCTTGCTTTATTAAATTCGAAAGAATCCACTGCCCCGCCTAGCGGCTGCAACTAGTATTTCAAATTCAATGGATAGTTCACATGACATTCAAACATATGTAAAGCATAAGGGCTTGGAAGCCGAACACAGAGTTGATATCAAGGAACTTTTATTGATATTGCTGTAACAGTGTCCACTGGCATTGGCATTTTTTTTAATTAAACTGAACAGGGTCTAAGAGAAGAAAGAAAATATAGTTTCATATTTCTGCCACATTGGATAAAACACTTCCATCCAAAATCCCCTCGTACAGAGTTTAATGCATTTCTGATACTTCAAGAGATCTAAGGGAAGCATAAAGCAAAAGTAAGCAGTGTTTTTTTAAAGGCTAAACTTTTGTATTTCAAGGGCATAAGAATGTGTGATTTGACAACTTAAGGACAGTAAATAAGTTCCCTTAAAATCATTATTCTTAAATGTGACTTCAACAATCTGAAAACGATTTGAACCAGGCAATGTGCATCATTCCTAAGGATTTAAAGTAGTTTAACTGTAGTTTAAATATAACTGAATATGGTGAAACCTAAACCAGATTTTAACTCAACTAACCCATTACTTGTATTACAAACATTGCACTGATGCATCTCCTAATTTTTCCATCACTGTAAGAAAGTAAATGATATTAAACATGTTTCCAAAAATATACATGTTTTCTAGTAAAACAGCAATATCTTGATCCTTCTCTCAACTTAATAACAGGGATAAAATAAAAGAAATAAAATGGAAAGGAAATAAATCCTGCTGTAAGGTATGCAGGTGAACTGCATTTGACACAGCTGCTCAGCTTAGTAAAGTAAGGCATGGATACAGAGGCTAAGCACAAGAGATTGTTTTGAGAGAAAACAAAATTCTCTGTTCAAAAAATAACTGAAACACAGTAAAAGACAAAGTCATGAGAATAAGTTTTATCCTCTTTTAAGCCACTTTGTTTGGATAATCTCTTTAATTATATTTCAATGTTTATCAAAGCTTCTCGTCTTACACAAGATTTGGCATCCCCAAAAATAAGATAACTAAGCCATGTTTTAACGATTCTGACAAGTGAACTAATGAGCAGATCAAAACAACATGCATAGAAGAGCATCGGAAAGATTCAATTCAAGTTTCCAAGGTTTCTGATCTGAATCAAAATATGAATGTCTGGTCACTGCAAAAGTATCCATCTTTTAAAGAATCTTTGAACTTTCACATTGTGTAGTTGCGAGATAGACAACAGTAAAATGACCAAACACTTCAGTGCTTTCCTACCTTTGATCTGATTATCAAGGTTTGTGAGAATTGTAGAAATCAGAAAGTTACAGCAGATGTCACAGCTGTGGGCAGTAAGAGGTGCACCCACTAGGTACATAGCGCAAGTACTTCCTGAGACCAGCTCTCTTTTGTTGTAGTTTTTCATAGAGCATATGAAATCCTTTATTCAGTCTAACATAACTAGGTATTGTCTACCTTTGACCAGAAGTGTTAACCTGATACAGTGACTACAGAACTGATGTTGATGCTTCAAGTATTACCTAAACAAACTTGCCACGCAAGCTAGACAACCATACTGTTACCAGGATAAGTCTAAACTCTACAACCATTTTCTGACTAAAAGTAACAGTCTGCTCTTTAAAATTGTGATCAGATGTTTTATCAACCTTAAATTAACCTTTACTTCTTAAGGAGAAAGGCTGAAAGGAAATTAGAAGTATATTAACTGAAATGCTGATTTCAAAGGAAGTTCTAAATAACCTACAAAATCTGTGCATTTGTTTGGCATCGTGATTTAGGATGAGTGATTAAGGTCTGCGGTTTTTGACAATTCTATTCTTCTTAGTTAAACACCTGAAAACCTTGAAATCTTGAAAACAGAAAAGTCAAAAGTATACAGATGTTTAACTGATATAAAATACTCGGAATGAATATGGAATTCTTTTCATCTTTGAACCATATTTATGATGCTAATCCTGCCGTCCCTTATTAGCATTACAAGAAATATCAAAGGATTCAGTATTTCTGTTTTTGGAGTCATTTTTTCCCTTTAACAAGTAGTAAATTTGGGAGAACATGAAAATAGTGATTAGTGCTTACACTGGCCTGACTGCAAATAAGTTTACATGTGAACAAAGTAGACTGCGGTAATCGCTTTTATCAGCTGTAGCAGTGTACTTTGAAAACAACTCTGTACTATCAGCAGTGAATCTCTGATGGCTGCTTTGTTTATGAGTCTATTACAGTAAACGGGTAATAAGTCTGGGCACTTGCAATACAGAATTTTTCCCTTGCTCTGTGACATAAGCAAGTACAACTGATGGTAGCCCTGAAACTTAAACAAATAGAGCAGGCTTAAGTTAACTTTCAGGGCACCAGCAGGCCCATTGGGCAAATTTTAGTCATATATCCCCATGATTATGCAGCACCCCGCAGCTAGAGAGAGCTAAAGGAGAGGGCTCATAACATTGGTTTCTATAAGCCAAGCCACTGGCACACAGGTACCAGGTAAATAATCATTCTTCAAGCTGGTTCCTCTTCTTTAGATGTCCATCTCAAATTGAGCATCTTCACCTGTGACACAAAAAATAATGCATATAATTTTACAGTAAACTAACAGAGAAAGTTATAATGCTAACTGTATAGTTGTATAGTATAACTGTATAGTACAGTACAGTATATAGTCATACTGTACATTAGAATTACTGTACAGTAAATTCTAGTCTAAACCTTCAACCAGACCCATCGATTTAATTGTTTATGTACAAAAAAAGACAGACTGTAGAGCAGGGAGGTTCCAGAAGAAACAGTTCCAGTTAGATCAGTTTGAAAGACTAACCTTGCCCTGGTTTGCCATTGTGATTGTTGATGTTGTTAGCTTCATTTCTCTTGTTTTCATTCAGTATGTTTTTGCTTGTCACCCCAGGGATAACAGGCAGGTGTGCTGGTGGGGTCTGGGCAATGGGGGAGTTACGCCGGTCCAACAGGAACTTACGATCATAGATTATACGGGTACCTGTGTTGTCATAGCAACTGTCAGGGTTGTATACTGTATGAATATAATATTAACATTTGCATACCAATCTTAGAGCAAAATAATTTATGACCAATTTGGTATGACTAGTCACAACAAGCAATAACGGATTACTTCCAGCAGTACTAAACAACTCTGTTGATCCGATACAAACAACAGGCATAACCATGGCTTTTATTATTAACCCATAGCAATTGGTGTCTGCCTTTGTATGCGTTAAAAGTAATGCATTCCTTTGTTCTGTTCTATTCTATTCTGTCCACCAATCACTGCAGACCAATCACGTTGGTCAGAGCGACGCACAGGCGGCGCTTATCATTGCTGTTTTTGTTTTGACGTAAACAGCTGCCTTCCTAGACAACGTTTTTGACATCATCGATATAAACGCCCAATATTTGATCCCTATTAAATCGTCTTCATGCAAAGTGCAACATTCCAACGAGTCACTGATGCCCACGAATGCTGTCTCTGTAGGCAGAGCACTATGCTTTGGGACGGATGTGTTTACGGCTTCCTGGCCAACGTAGGCCACCCTCTAAAACTACACAGTCTTCATTCAAATTACAACCAAATATCAGGCGTGCATTACCTCCCGGGGTGGTGGAGAATAAAGTGCCGCCTGGAGTGGTGCAATAGTCGTGAGGTAGCTGCGTTGAGTCGTTGATCAGCACCGTCCTGGTCGGGATGGCCCTGCTCTCACTAAGCTGACGACTGGACGACATTGCACTTGCTTCGGGTGCTAATCAGAGTCGAGCGATAAGTTCCCCAGATGGAAGGTAAAACCTCGGGCCCTTTACCCTCTTTTAATATCGCTTTCCAAGGCTTTCTTAACGTTCAGCTCGTCCTCCCAGCCGTCAGCACCGACCCCTCCCTCCGCCAGGCAGGAAGCGAAGAGCGCTGGGCGGATATGACGTCAACGTATATTTACGTCACATGAACTCCCACACACGCGTCACTATTGTCATTCTATTTTGAGTGGTATTATGAACGTGTGTTTACAAGTGTATCTTTTTCATGGATATATTCTTTACTTTTCAGACAAGCACAAAAATGCATACGGTATGTTTTAGATGTTTTGCGGTTCTTTGATTCATTTAAATGAATTTTCAGGTTGTTCACAAATCTTAAATTAACACCCCGTTTACGCAGCACAGTTTCTGCGCATGCTTGATGTCCACTAGCTGAGTCGCTGTTGTTCTTGACACCGGTCTGCGGGAAGAAAACACACAACCGAGCGCACAGCATGTCTTTCACCATTGAGGAAAGAGGACACCCCAACACTCTTGGCTACAGGGTGTATTTCAGTAAGTATGAATTGTAGTCTTTAGAATTTGGCAATGAGACGTTTGTACGATTAGGGCAGTTTATTGAATGGACATGAAAGGGGTTGTGCAGCAAGTCCCACGTGTCGATTTTTCTTGCGTCATTCATTAGCTAAAACTTAACCAAAGGAACAGTAAATTTAATAGGTTTACAATACGAGATTGAACTTGGATAGGTGGCCCAGAATTTATAGATTTATGGATGGCTTTAAATTAATTTTATTAAACGGTACTTTAACGTTAATAAAAATAAACCTGCTGTTCCCGTTATACAGCACAAACTGAAAGTTAGACCTGTATTTATTTGTTTTCTATTACGTAATGAAATATTTAACAAGCAATGTCGTATTTATTGTATTGTGGGTATTGGGTAAATGCGTAAGTGAAGTTCGGACAAATACAATACAATACAAATGATGTATTGCATCATCCAGTTGTATTTTGTAATTATAATAATTCTTTTTCGTTTACTGTTTTTTTATTTTGTCTTTGAATCTGCATTATCTAAAGAAAGAAAAGAAATGCTTTTCATAAAAAGGGCGTGTTTTATATGTTTGCTTCATTGCCACCTGTGAATTAAACGTCCCACCCTTAGCAACATTACGTTATTCTCTTTTGATAGTAACAAGATTGACAGATGAAGTGCACAAAAAGGCAGAGTAGAGAGAAATTCAGAACAGCTTTGCGTTAACAAACGATATTGGTGCAGTTTAGGAGGCTTCAAATGTTCCAAACAGAAGTCATCATTTTGTGGAAATGAATTACATTTACACTTAGTTTATGAGTTGTATGGATTGGCAGATCTCATTGTGGCTTTTTAAGTATTCGGATGAACCAGTAACTAAATCACACAACTGCTTTTAAAATATTTGTACATTAATGTGAATATGTAGTTTTTTATTAGTTTTTCTTTTTAAACAGAAAACTCAGATGGAAAGTACATTTCACCATTCCATGACATACCCATGTATGCTGATGAAGCTCAGGTAGAGTATCTTAAAATACTATGTTCTTAAGTCTCTTTTCTGGGTCATCAGCCATGATATTCCTTGATAGGGTAGATGCCTTTTCCAATATGGGAATCATTTGGTAGAAAATTATTTCATAATCCAGAATAATGTCTTACTGAATGGGTGGGGGACTGGGGTAAAGTGGAATGATCTTTACCCCATCAACATAGTTTCATCAATCAATACTATGTACTGGCCTGTTATCTTACCTTTGTATAGTGTAACTCAGATTGCCAGCCCTATTTTTGTATTCCTTTATATGAATGAATTGTAATTGAGTAAATGTAGAACAAATTTACATACATTAATTCTTACATTTCTTTTTTTCTTATAAATAAATGACTTAATTGCTCTGCAGAACATTTTCCACATGGTTGTTGAAGTACCAAGATGGACAAATGCAAAAATGGAGGTATGAACATGATTTTGTGGATTACACCTATTGGGATTTGTGTATCTGTGTTATGTAACATAAAGCATGGAAAAATAACAATTGGAATAAAATGTCTACATTTATATGTCAAGTTTACAAATATGTCACTTTCAATAATTCTGTACATTTGGCACAGTTGGAGAACGTCTGCACTTTGTAACTGACTGTTGCAAGATCATATATTTACATATAGATATATTATACAATTAAAGCATGAGTGGATATATGACAGGTACAATGTAATGTTAAAAATAAAATACCCTTATTATATATTTGAGGTGTGCTGTATAGTGGCAAAATAGCAAATTAATCAGTGTCTGTGTGAATATCTGTTGTTCTGTAAATCAACATCATGGTTTACTTTCAGATTGCTACAAAAGACCCTCTGAACCCAATCAAGCAAGATGTGAAGAAGGGCAACTTGCGCTATGTGGCCAATGTGTTCCCACACAAGGGCTATATTTGGAATTACGGAGCAATCCCGCAAGTAAGCCATATAAACATACACTGTATGTTGTACTATGTATATGTACTATATTAAACACTTTATACAAAACAGACTGAGGGTATTTAGAACTAATAAATAAAAACGCACTAAAACACATACATGACATCTTTATATTCACATTTATAACATAATAAAAAAAATACATTTAGTACTTTAATACTTCTCTAAATATAAATAAAGTCACACAGATATTTTTCAAGTAAAGTAAAGGTGTATTACTGTTGCTGTCTTACAAAGAAATGTAAAGAAACTCTTCATTTAATT
>JAZGTI010005293.1:0-25743 GCA_036877585.1 Botia kubotai | reverse complement strand
TGAAAAATATTCTTACATGATAACTTTTAAAGGATCTTAACTGATGTTCACATTTATGAATTTGACATACATTTTTTATATCCAAAGTGACTAAAAAACAGGATATCAGCTATCAGGATGTAAAGAGACTTTCAACCAGCATAACAAAAAATTTTACTGGAAAAAAACTCCTACCCTGCTTTTAATAATTTGTGCATTCCCTGGGATTCAAACCTATGACAATGCCATTGCTAGCACTATATGCTGTATCAGCTGAACTACAGAAACACTTATAGAATAGTAGCTTGTCAGTGATGTGCTCGGGTAATAATATAAGCAAAGCCATTGTATCTAGGCTCTTTGTGAGGAGCTATTTAAAATCATTCACAAAATAGCTTGCACATTAAAGACCCACAAGTGAGTCCATAGTCTACTGAGGCCTATTCAGCTATAGCACATGACCTTTCTCATCTTAAGAAATGCAGGCACATGCAAATCTGATCAATTTGAACGATTCACATTAGAGCGCACACACCCGGTTTCTCTTTTTTCCTATCTCCTTCCCTCTGCTTATCTGATGCCTGCGTGGGAAGAAAGGAGATCTATTCAAGTTGAGTTTATTTTTGGCTCACAGGAAGTCTGCAAACAGAGGATCTTGAGTCACCAAAATGCACAATAGGCCTTTGCATCGATTCAGTAGCTCCGACATCCTCACTACAGCTAAAGCTGTGCCAACTAATTACACAAGTATCGAAATGACTACAGCCAGATTCCAAATCCACGTCTTTCGGAACAATACCTTGGAAAAGGATGACGATAACGCTGATATAATGTACGGTTTGTCATAATGCTTCGCTTCTGAACATTATGTAAATGTTTCCTGCATTATCATTGATCATAAGTAATACGTTTGTTCCTGAAAGCTAATCCGTTTTCTTTAAACAATGGATAAATGTCAGATAAATATTGTATTATGTACAAATCAAATTTCAGACTATTATCCTGCTCCTTTATATGCCATCCATCATACTGCCTCTAGTGGTAAACCGGCAGACTGCGATCAATATTGCCCTGACCTACATCTATATTAGCTCATCATTTTCCATTGCTGTATATATGACTGTAGTGAGTGTTTAAATATATGTGAATGTTCTTTCAGCTACAAGTACGTTTATGCTACGGGGCAGATTTTATTAAAACAAGAATGAATTCAGCTTTCTTTTTGTTTTATGACATTAAAACGGTCTTGGAACCTTTTTGTTTATTGCTACTTTCCAGATGACCTCTGTGTAGGTTTAATTGTTTCACTCTTAACCCAGAAAAAGTCTTTCTTCGACTATTTAAATCCATTCTAAAACTATGACTTATTAAATGTTTAAAAGAACGTGAGAGTAAAATAAGCTAAATCTATTCCAATAATTATTGTCAGTAAAATCATTAAAATACATTTTTTAAGGATTTTTCACAGATGTACTGTCATTTCTTTCAAATCAACAAGTTTGTCTCCATTTCTTTAAACATTTGTGTAATTACCAGAAAAACAACAGTGTTAGTGAAGAGCTTTTGAATATCACTGGTACGCAAATTATTTTAGGGAGGTTGTGAAAAGGTTTAAGAATGTATTTCCTCAAACTCTATTGCTGTACCAAAAGTGCCTGTAGTTGAAAAACACCTGTGTATTTGTGCCCATTGGCATACTGGCATGGGCATTTGTGTGTGCAGATGTTTCTTAGAGAACCTCTATGTCTCCAGGTGATACATGAACAATTGAGAGCAGTCAAGGCTCTCTTCTCCTGCTAACAGTACTGTGAGATTGGTTTTTTTTAAAGCCATTGATATCTTTAAGTCTGTCAGCGAAACAGGTGGATAGGCAGGGATAGATGAATGAAGGGATGTGTGGATGGAGATCAAGTGGCTTGTAAGGACCACACAGAGTCATGGATCTTTCTGGGATTTGACACAGGGAGTCATAAGGGAACTGATGTGACTGAGGACATCTCTCAGAGCTTAACAGAGAGAAACTATTAGCACTGTAGTTTCTGTCACCCGTTTCATTGAAGATTTGATCTGGTACATAATTGTACAGTTCTGGGATTCTGTGCCAAAATTGCACTGAGACTTCATTTTAAATCTTAAATTTCAATTAACGTAGCACGCAGGACGCAAAATTAAAATTTGAATGTAATGAGGTAAAAGTAAAATGGGTTCAAATTCCCATTGCACACAACATATGAGGTATTTCCAGAAGCATGTGATATTAATAATAAATGAGAGGGCACTTATAAAATGAGTATTAGTGATTTACTGGTAAGCACTCTGGTAAGTACTTCAGAAAATGAGAGAGGTATTGACTTGCCATATGCTTTTAGAAGTCCACTGCCACAGTATTAAATCTGTGGGGGAACTCACAATTTATCATAGTAATCCCATTCTGTCACAACTACTGTCTGTACAAGAGCTCAGAGTCGGCTGTGATTTTCAAACATTACCAAACTGTTTAAAGTAGAAGTTCATAACCACAAAAAATTAAGCCTGTTTTTGAGACCATTTGGTTGTTTTTCTTTAAATTGCATTTGTTATTTTTTTTCCTTTAAAATATGCATGAATATTAGAATTAGTGTGAATTAGCTTACTTGTAACACAATGTAAAAAATCTTGAATGACCAAGCCTTTAATAAGCTGTTTATTGATAAGCTAATATGAGCTAATACAATCCCTTGGCATCATAAAATATACAATAATTGACCAAGGAAAAATGAAAACCAAGGAAATATAACTTTATGAGCACAATTGTGTCTTACTCTACATATATACTTTATACAGTAGGTTTTTTTTACATTTGTCACATCTGTTCAACAACTGTGAGGTGACCCTTTTCCCTCAGAGACTAATTACTCACGCTCTGTAACCTTTCTTATTAATACGTGTGAAAAGACATATGGACATTTTTTATGCAAGACTGCAGTAATGAAATGTACAGCATAGATATTTGTCACCCATAAAAGTCTGGTCCAACACGCCAATGCGTTCTATCCGTATGTCACTACCACTAGTGATTGAAATCACAAGAGATCCCATGATACATTGTAGACGTTTTTGGGCCACAGTACAAAACATGCTAATTTTCTCTGTGTAGCTGAAGGTACCTTAAGGTACTCTGTGGTATGTTTACAGCATAGACGAACATCAATTACTTTATAAAGCCTGTTGGTTTTGTTGACCTAGAATAAGGCAACATTTTATGTTTAGGAGCTGTTATACGGTACACAGTGCTGGAATATCATCTTTAGTTTTTGTACATACACTTTCGGTTGATAACTTCATTGTCTGTATAAATGAATGTCAAAGACTTTAAAAGCAGAAACAGAAAAACAAAATGTTGCCTCTGTATCAGTTATGACACTGTTTTGATAGTTTAGTATTGCAATAATTCACTGTAACTGTCATTACAGATTCTAGATACTTTCACCGATTCTCTGTCATTAGTTTTATCATTTTTGTTTTTACATAACATGAAAGTCTTGCCTTGGGAATAACAGGGCTGAAGTAGTGTCACACCGAAATGAATGCTAGCAGGAGATTCACCATCCGCCTTAGGGATGGGTGGGTGGCAGGTGTTAGCCTCCATTAGAAAGCTTTTACATGGAATCACATCACGGCCAATCCACGCTCCACCTGTCACAATGACCTATTCCTTCTCCAAATGGAGTGTGGCTTACGAGGGCTGTTAAGGTTCTCATTTGGCATGTCTCCAGAGATGAGCAAGGGAATGGCTTTATCAAGATATGCATGGCATTACTGTGTCATTTTGTTTTATGTATGCTGAGAGTAAATGGGGATGTGCATAATGGGCTAATACACAGGTAGTTTCCTCTAATCTCTGTGAGTGTTTGTGACAGGGTTAATGTGAGAGAAAACAGGTGAAATTAATACCTGTTGTGCTGTGTGAAAAGTTGTAGTACAGAAGTAAAACAGTGTTTACTGAGGCACAAATACAATATGCATTGTCAGTCATTTTTGGCTTATTGTATAGTAGAGGTAGAGATCAGATAGTGACACGATGATATGATAATATTTCAATGTTGGAGAAATGATATGATAATACAGTATTTCTTATGCTTACTGTATTTAGATTTAATTCTGTGATACTGTGATGTTTCAAAATGTGTGAGAAGGAAAAATATACTATGGCATTAGAGTCATCAAAATGCAAACACAGAATGAAGTAGTGTGTAAGTAAAAATATTGATTCTTTGCATTAGGATATTGATACAGTATCGTGAGGTAACGAGGTATCACAATAATTTTTAAATACTGATCTTTTCACACACACCTCCATTGTGTGGGTAAAGATTATTTCTTTAGAACATCTTTTTTTCCAGATTCTCACAATACAGAGTGTGAAACTGTGCAAAGACCACAGAGAGTGGAGCTTCTCTATATAATATCTGTATAAGTGGTGTCTGTTGTATGAATAGATTATGGATTGATGATTCTGACATGCCTGTGAAAAGATTTTCACACTGCCAGTGTGAACCCCAGTGTGTGTGAATCAGAGCCATCGCTGTCTAAAGATTTGCTGTAAATGAGTCCTCTCATCCTGTTTGTGTGTGTGTGTGTGTTTGTGTGTGTGTGCATGCGTGTGTGGCACGTAGGTGTTTGAGATCGGTGGCTTTGCGATCCAAGTTACACCAGCCCCCTCCTATTATAATGTCACAAGGCCCAATAATAACCTCACTAATAACAGGGTTGGCTCTCTCTCTCTTTCTCTGTTGCTCTGTCTCTCGCTCTCCTCACTCTTTCCTTGGAACAAATGTACTACTTCATATCCGTCGTCATGCAATTAGTGTGGCTGAAAGGATGTGCTTGCCATCTGCAATTACCCAGATTGGGCTGCGTGCTGCACTCAGTGATTCCACCAAAAATTTGGGAAGACTAGGTTGATCACACTAGTTATATCATAGACTGATGCCTGAGACTGACAAGTAATTAGATCTAAAGGTGTTCATCATAGCTAATTTGTTAAAGTTAGCTGATTGTTCAAAAACAGGAGAATCTGTCCATTTTTTTTTACCTTTGATTAAGTACGAGCTTTCCAAGAGTAGCATTTGAAACATTGAACAGCTGAGCTCTTACATCAACAGAAAGGATGTTGGTATGAAAAGAAAGTGTGATTTTTTTTTTTTTTTCAAACCAGAGATGATCAGAATAGTGATCAGGCTGCATGTAGCAATTGGTTCCTCAGTTGATGTAGCGCTGGCATGTGTAGGGAAGCTTTAATGAAGGCATGAAACCATCACGGCTTACCGCACACTCGTCGACAGAGAGCAGCTCAAAGTAGTTGTGATTGTGCACCATAAGGGATAGCAATGCTGCAAGAAAGATCTTTAAACTCGGACTCCAAGCTCCTTAACAGAGGTGCTCTGGAAAAGCTGCTCTAAGCAATAGAAAGGTCTGAAGGATCCACTTCTTTCCGCTTGCTTTAATATTCTGGAAGTTTTCTCCACTGTATCACATTTTCTGTCTATCTTCAAGTTTTTGAATTTTTGGGCTTCCCTTTACTCTGAGGAGAACAAAAAAGTGTGTCAACATCTCTCAACCATGAACAAGCCCTTGTACAAGTTCCACTAAAGTACTGCCAGATAAAAACATTTTATACACTTGTATATACATTTTATACATTTTTTATAAGTCTGTTACTAGGAAATGGCAGAGACAGGTGTTCTTTTAAGTAAAGGGTTATTCTTAACAAATCAGTGTGGTTGGTTAACAGAGTACTGTGGGCGATTAGATTAGGGTACATGTTGTCCATGTTGTCCTTTGTGACAGCATCAGACTTTTTATTGAAGCATCATGTACTACAAGCATGAAAAATTGAAAACCTTAACAATGGTTATTCATGTCTTTCTGTGTTTTCCCTGCAGACTGACAGGTTAGTTTGAAGCCATACTGCGAGTGGATGCCTCCAACCTTTACTGGATGATTCCATCTCTGTGATGAAAGGCTTATCCAGTAGCCGCAGCCACCACCACCACGTGGTGACCTGTGACCCCCCCTTTGACTCCATGGGTCACCACTTGGACCACAAGCCCTACCTCATCAGCCAGATTGACAACCCCCACCCGAACGACCATTCATACTACAATCAGAGAAGCCCCTACCAGCCTGACTGTGTGGTGCCTTACGGGACCTTTCCCCGTCGACACTACAGCTCTCCACATGAGCTGAAAGACGAGACTGCTGTGGTTCCCTACACTGGTGGATGTGTTCCGGCCAACAAGGGACAGCTTGTCCCCGTTCCCATGTTGGATCAGTATGACCGCCAACTCCCAGTGCCTCGGGACGGCTATCACACGCTACAATACAAGCGTGCTGCCGCAGCCTTGGAGCAGCGGAGCGACAGCCCAGGTCGAATTCGCCACCTGGTGCACTCCGTTCAGAAGCTCTTTACCAAGTCCCACTCCCTAGAAGGTCCTCACCATGGTCATGGCCACGGCAAGGGCAGCATCAATGGGGGCAAGGCCAGCCCCGATGGAGAGCCCCCCGCCATCCGGCATCGCAAGCGCAGCAAGAGCAGGGAGCGCTGCAAGTCAGCCGAGCCCAAGAACCGGACACCGCCGTCTGGCTACTGGAGCTCCGACGAGTTGGAACGCGAGGCCTGCCTGTTCCAGCACGGGCCACCAGGCATTATGACCATGGGCCGTCACCCGGATAAGTCCCAGTCACAGTACTTCCTGGAGTCCTACAACACCATCAATGACCAGGCGCTTAAAAACTCCCGCAGTAACAATGAATTGGGAAAGTGCTCGACGTGTGTGCCGCTGAGTGTGGACGCCTCACAGCTCATGAAGAAGAGCTTGTGGTCGTCCTCTCTGACGGTGAGCAGAGCACGTCAAGTCTACCAGAAGGCCTCTGTAAATGTAGATAAGGCTCTAGTGAAAGCAGAGGCTTGTCAGCAGGAGCGCTCATGCCAATTCTTGCAGGTATGCAAAAAGCCTTTCGGTTCTCCCCTACACCCACATGCTCACCTAACCAATCTCCACCCTTCCACCACCCCTCCTCTTCCTCCTCCACTCTGGAGAGAGCCTCCAGTTTTGATTTGAGTTCTGCTGAGAAGTAAGTGCAACCCATTAGCTGCCTTACTTTCTGTTTAGCTGACAAGCATCTGTTTTGATCCATTTGATCTCTGGTATTATTTCCTCTTTCAAAACTTGAAAATCACATTGTTTTGCCAATGTTTTCCAGAAAGTTCTTATTTTATTGCTATCTGCATGTGTGCTGTGCGTGTGTCTGTGTGTAGGTGGGCGGAGATGGAGAGGTGAGTAGACCTGGCAGCTGGTGTGCATGTGAGAAGAATATTGCATAGACTGTACAGAGAGAAAGGGAAAAAAGACAGATTTTGTTTCTGTCTAATTGCTGGTCTTAAATACATAGCCATTGTTAGATAGAAAAAAGTAACACATATGGCTAGGGTGAGAGGAAAATCAGCCTATTTATCTCTTCAAAGCTGTTTTTATTTTTCTATTGTGTGAGGCTGTACAGTGCTAAAAGTCCAAATGAAAAGACAAATGATGTAGCGTTACATTACACACGCGATAAGTGAACACACTACAGTAGATCTTAAGACCACCTGCAGCGCGCTGTGAATCAGAGTTTGCACGTGGGCAGCCACATACTAATTCAGAGGCTAAATTGAGCCGGCAGGATGTCTCACATGTTCTCTATCATGCTCTGTCAATACAAAGAATAATTGGCATCTTTCTTCAGGGCTAAATCTGAACCCCAGTTGCCATAGTAACCGTGAGTGACAGGGCTCGCACTGTGCAGTTCTAGTTCTAGAGGTTTGTGAAAAGATTTCTTTAGTAATTCAGCTGTTGGGATTTCTCTTTGAAATCAAGTTAATTACTATGTTGACTATGACTGAGATTTAGGGTTTGTCGTCTTGTTTACTTGTTGTTTACTGGATTTGTACATATGTGTATTTGTTTCTGATGAAAAAACAACATAAACCTGCCTTAGCCTGGTCTAGCTGTTCGCCCAGCCTGGCAAAGCTGGTGTTTAACTGGTTTAGCTGACTAGCTTAAACTGGAAGTAATGAAGTAAATTAAAGCAGGATCATAGCCAGTTTAGACTTTGCCTCCTATATTCAGAATACTGATCAATCAATATAGGTCATTTAAGTGCTGGTTCCTAAATGTTTATATTTGGTTCCCTTAAATGGTTATATTTGGGACTCAAATTGGCCACGTCCTAACATTCTAAAAATCGTTACAAGCTGAACATAAACAGAGAGAAGAGTAGTTTTCATTGGGCTGGAATGAGCCAAAATACCTAAAGACATAAGCTTGAATTGTTAATGACAGGAAATGAAAGCTATCATGTAGGACACAGTCTTTCATTCCTTCACATGATCACAGGCACAATCTGCTGTGTGCTGGAAGGACTCTGAGTGCTGTACCCGGATCAGTCCAACAGAGCATTTATCTCATTTCCTGCTCATCAAAACTGACTCGAGCGAAGGCCTACGTGGGTGTTGCTGGTGTCTTTGAAGGAAGTTTTTCGTGTTTGTCAGGTCTGTGTGGGTGTGTGGGCAAAGAATCAGTCGTTCTGCCTCCGACTGCCTTTTATACACTTCCTGACGTCAAGGCCAGCCGTTTCCCCAGTAACGAAAGCTCCGCAGTGATTCACATAATCACAGTGAAATTCTTAAAGTGGGATTTTCTCTCCGCCACTGGAGGAATCTCTATCCAAACCATTAAAAGAGCCTCCATACAGAGTGACATATGCAGCAAATAAACAGCTTTGCACACAGCAGCCCAGTCTGTTATTATGGCCTTCGAGTGAGATAATGTAGAAGAAATTTGTCAAAGTCAACATTTTATTTGGCACACGCACAATGATTAAAAAATGTACCTGTGTGTGTGTGTTCTGGTTTTTCCATTGGGGACCAAACGTCCCCACAAGGATGGTCACACCCACCTGCATTGTAGGGCTCAGCTAGTGGTCCCCATGTGGGTAATTGATTATTACATATACAAAATTATTTGTTTTTGATAAAAATGCATAAAGGTTTATGGGAGAGTTAGGGGATGAATATACAGTTTGTACAGTATAAATATATTGTTTATGGAAAGTCCCCACAAGGAAAGCTGTACAACGTGTGTGTGTGTATACTGTATATGCATATGCATATATAATAAGTGTTCAGTATTAACGTCCTGTACAGCAGCAGTGTTGTTTTAAGTTGTTTGGTGTAGTCATAGTTCAGTCTGAATGCTTTAAGGCACACTGGATGTGCCAGTATGATGCTGCAAAAAACAGCATTAACTGTCCATAACAATGTGTGTATGTCACCGCGTGTATAGCAGGTTTATGTTCCTAAAAAGTTGCTCAGCAGGATTTCTCAGCAGATGTCAGCGAGTCCAGCTGAAGTTTTATAGGCAGCGTCCTGATCCTCATTAAGTTCCTGACAGCTTGGGGAAGAAATTCTGGCACTAATGCAATAAATATAATATTAGATTTTTGCGTAAAAAAGCAGTGGTTTCATCAAATGCTCATTTTATAGTTTAATATAGAAACCATGCTTGTAGTGTTAATGAGCATTTGCCAAGGTTTTATTACAATTAGATTGTTAGCATTTCATTTAAACCCTTTCATCTTTAATCAGGAAACCACACGGTTGACAATGAAGCTTATAACTAGTCAGTCTGAGCCGATCCTCTTTCTTTAAACTTCAGTACAACTTACTGAACTCATACTTTCAGAGATTCCTTATTGATGAGAGCTTGCCAGATGCTTAACTACCCAGGGAGGCGTCGTTAGTGTAATCATGCAAGCTCGCTCCGGCAGCCTCATTAATTATCCCTGCCAGCTCAGAGAGAGAGAGTGGCCATCACAATGTGTGTGAATGGGTGTATATGGGTGGTCTGTTGAGCCGTGCACAGAGAAGGCAGGTCATGTGCTCACTACGTTACCTTTGACCCCACAGGTCCCTCAAGATGAGTGGGGGGGCTTTCCAATAGGGAAGGATGAGGATATCCCATGCAGACGCATGCGCAGCGGCAGCTACGTGAAAGCCATGGCAGAGGACGACAGTGGAGACTCAGACGACAGCCCTAAACCCTCACCCAAGATGCAGGCGCGGCGAGCCAGCTACCTCAAAGCCACCCAGCCATCACTGACGGAGATGACCACTCTAAAGTAAGTTGTGTGTGTGTGTGTGTGTGTGTGTGTGTGTGTGTATATATATATAAACCATTATAATTCGCTATTCTGAATCAGTTTCTGGTTCAAACATATAAGGCGTAATAAACAAATATTTCCACTTGCTACTGTGTCGTGTTTACTACACTTAAATAGGTGGAACACATTGCAGTTTATTGGTCAGTTGATACACCAAGTGATCAATTGACAAATATATTACAGTTATGCAGTATTAGAGTTATTATTGATATTGAAAAATCTATATATTGGTGAATAAAAGAGTAAAATTTTACTAATTAAGCGCAGTTAATCTACTTGCCATTAAATGATGGATTTATGTTGTTTAATATTGTCAAAAAAATTGCAGGAGATATGTATAAGCAAATGATTATTGTTACATTTATAAATTAATAAATTTTAATATTTTTCTTAATAAGTATTTAGGTGGCAAATGAGGTTTGCAAATGAAAATGATTTGCTAAAATAAATAGATAAATATTTCTCTGTTAGATAAATATAAATAGATACATTTAGAGAAATAGATAAAGGTAAATATGTATATGTTAAATATTAATAGATAAATATAAATACATAAATATTTATCTAATAGAAAAATATTGTATTTATCTTAGGATAAATAGAAGCTAGGATTACATAGCAGATGGTTTAAACTGGTAAGATATCCAGGCAATTTATTTAGGCAATTTCTAATGGGGTTTTTCTTCAGTAAAATAAGGACTCAGATAATGAACTACTATATTGGTCAGTGAACGCTAGCTGCATTGTCTATTAGAGATGTATTCAGGAGTAAATTCAAGAGCCAATTGGTCTTTAGAATAGATGGTCCTTATTTATATATTTGAACCAGTTTGGAAATTGAATCGATTTGAACTACTGAGTTGCAATATTGATTGAAGCCGACCTCAATCTTTTCAACAGGTTGAATTGATTACTGAGTGAATCACTCGCTGATTTGTGTTGGGTGACGTTTCACTTGAAAGCTGATCCCAGATACTAGAAGATTGTACAGAGGATTTACTGAGAAAGTAATTATTAAGTGCCCTAATAATAACAGTGAACAATAATCAGTGAACAAACAAAAGATACACAATATGGGCTTCCTGCTGTGCTGATTTTAAACCAATTTTATAAGAACTGATTCTTTTAAACCTTCCAACATAATAACAGGCAAGGATATCAAGGACTTTCACTAACAAAAATGTATTATTAATTTACCATTTTATGTATGAATTAATTTTTAAGTTCCCTTATAATATAACTGTATTATTTGAACTGCACGTAAAAGCAAGCATTAAAATGCTTGAGGTTGGCAGACACATTCCTCTGCCTTGGAAAGCTTGGCATCCCTTAAGGGTGACTGTGGGTGACTGTGTTGCTTCAGACACGTAATAGTCCTCCAGCTGGCCCATCAACCACTCACAGCTCTAAATCATCTGCCTGCCCAGTGCCCATTTCAATACATACCAGAGCACTCATGTACAAAAACACATTTACCCTTTTAACACCTGCTAGGTGTGCAGCTCTGTTTACCAGGTAGCTTTAACAAGAGAAGAGTTTGTTAACTCTCTGTAATCTCATTTGTAATGGTAGTCACCCTTAAGGAGAGGCACAAAGAGGGGTTTTTATTTTTAGTCAAAATATTAATTTGTGGTACTTTCATTTCTATTGTTTTGGTATCTCATTTTCTTCTGATGTTTTTATGATAAAATGTCAATTTCCTCAGCCTTTTCTATACGTTTTTTAGTTGCTTGTGCTGCTCATGAAAATTAATTATTTTCTTCTTAACACTGTAAGAAGTTTTATGCAGATTGTCTTGTACTTTTCACTGTTGTCGTTATTCTAATGTTGCGTTTTGTGTCCATTGTGATTGTATGTGCATAAACAAAGTTTCCTCTGAAGCAAATTAATGGAGTCCAATCAATTTCCTCCATGTTATATTTTAATTGTTCTTTTTGTTTAGTTAATTTTATGTAGCTTTGTTAAATAAGAATTAGCAAAGAACATAAAGTGATGTTGCAATTTGCTTTGGCTTTGTAGGTCAGAACATGATGCACCTTCAAATTAATAATGTCTTTGCCATTTAAACTGAAAATGCTTTTATAGGGTAGTCAAAGATTTGCTGTTCTATAAATAATTGCATAATGGAGTTTGACTAGCACATTGGATTTTGCAGATATGAAGGTTTAATTTAAAGTTTAAGCCGAACATTTTCTATCACCATACATTCTTCATAACTTAATCTTGAAACTACTGCAGTTGAATGGGTAACCCTAAATTTAAAGAGACAGTAACTTAAAAATTAACATTTGCTGTTGATTTACTCACCCTCAGGCCATCAGGCCAGGTATAAGTAAAGTTTTTCCTGTGTAGTAAACAGTGAAGATTATTTTTAGCTATTCCTTTAAAGGCTGCATGATTTGGAAGAATTATTTGATGCGCATGTTGCTGGTATTTGTTGTGAGTCATTTGAGTCATTTTTCATTCTCAAAGCCTTGTGTGACTGTACAGTATCTTAGACTGTTTAAACTCTACGTCCTGTTTCTCAATGGGCTCCTGGTAATGTAGGTCACCAGGTTGTTTTAGTATTGCTGAGTAATGGGTGGCTAATGTTTCAGCCAGGGTTCAGGGTTGTGCTAATTATCAACCTGACATATGACTTGATCATGTAACAGAGATTTCATAGACAGAGCTGCTGTGCCCATACAGTCAACACAGATAAATGGCGGGGTGCAAGATTAGATGGTCACAGAGTCATGCATAGCATTCATTGATATTACAGGTTCTCCATTAAAATATCCAGTAGCTTTATATAAATATATTGTATACATATAAAGCATTATATATAGCATAGCTTTTTACAGTATGAATGTATTATTCTGCTATTTTAAAGCCAGCACATTTAGGCACATGTGAGTACAGCCTGTATGAGGGGGGATGGTCTGCGTTTAGGTAAGTCATTGCAGGGTTGCCATAGTAACAGATTTGCGCTGTATTAAGTCTAAGGATGTTGGCTCAAATGGTCTGTAGGTGGACTAAGGTCATTAAATCAATCACACATACTTATTATCATTGTTACTTTTCAAATTTTTTGTACCTTTTTGGGTATGTAATTTGAAATGACATTTCTTTTACCTCGTGAAACTGAGGAAACATTAACTGTTATGGTAGTTACAAAAAGACAGTCCTGTCAGTTCTGCGTGTTACTTGTCAGACAGTGTAATTTATTTGCATCAAATTGAGATTCATATCTGTTAAAACTCAACAAAATTGTTCAGAGATTGTAATCCAAACACAATGAAATGCCCAGACAAGGATTGGAGGATTTGCAGAATTGTACATTTGTAATACTGCTCTGGCATTATAAAAGCTTATAAATATTTCATCTTGTAAAGTTTTCCTCAATCCCTCGTTGTGCTGGTTTATCTGTTTATTGCACACCATCACATTCCCTTAAACCAACTAACACCATGATTATATACTAAGGACTGTGCTTTGACCTTTTATTTCTCTGTTTATGGTTAATAATAAATGTGTGCCTTTATATAAATGCCATACATTTATATAAATAACCATACATTAGGTTGGAGTATAGCTATTGCTTACTTTATAGCTCAGTAAACCAAATAAATCATATGAATGTTAGTCACAGTTCTGTTTCTTTGTGTAGCATCAGAATGGACAGTCTAAGATGCCTTGGGGAGCTGTCACTGCAGCCGAAAGTACATGAGTCACAGTGCTATGTTGTGATTGGCTTGCATAATTGGCAATCACAGAGCGAACCAATTCATCACATCCGATGACATCACACATATCCGGTTCCCCAAAGCCAAATTCACTTTGAGGGATACGCCTACCCACCACCCACCACCCCCTGGCCACTTCCTGTGAAGTTTAGCCATTTTGTTTTGCAGCAGGGTAGGGAAGTGCCCTGGGGCTTTTTGGCCTAGACTGTTCAGTTTGTGTTCACCGTATGCATGCATGAAGCCATGCAGATGGAGGCTGGTAGATCTACGCCAGTGCTGAAACTTCCACTGCCGTATGCTGATGCTGCTGCAGTAGATAAAGGTGTCTGTCCATCAGCAGTGTTAGCGCGGGGGCGGCCTTAAGTGAGTTTAGCTGTTTTCTTCATAGCCCGTGTGCTGCACTGGCTCTACTTGCTATATGCCTGAATAGAGGCTTCTACATCTTCCTTTACAGAGCCACGTTATTAATGCAGACTCGCCTCAAACACACGGAGGTCTGAATTGCCCTTGATGGCCCCACACTCACTCTGATGAGGTCACTGACATTAAAAGCATTAAGTGTACCAAACAACATGCTACACGTTTGATTGGATTAAATTGTGTCTGGGTCCTAATTTGCATCCACTCATGTTCCTCCTCTGTGATTTAAAATGTGCATTCCAACTGAGTCCCGGAATTTCAATTGAGGTTTGATTGAGGTAGCAAAATAGATATTGAATTTTAATTGAAGTTAAATTGAAATGGAAGTATTTCTTTTCAATAATATATATCATTTATGAATTACTGGTACCTTTAAACACATTATCATACATGCAATAAATGGTGTGTTTAATAAATGGTTTTTAAAAATATTCAGATCAGATGTTTTCCACTGTTCCACTGATCTGAAATATTCAGATCAGATGTTTTCCATTGTTCCACTCTCGATTTTTTTCTTCCAGTTTACAAATAAATATCTGATGTGTTCTCCTTCATCCACAGTATCTCCACAGAGCACTCGCCAAAGCTGCAGATCCGGAGTCACAGCTACTTGCGGGCGGTGAGTGAAGTTTCCATCAATAGGAGCCTGGACACCCTGGACCCCAAAGCTCTGCTAGCCTCTCCCCAATATCGCTCACGCAACGAGAGCTACATGAGGGCTATGAGCACCATCAGCCAGGTTTGTTCCCCCTCACCACCCCAACAGCACCATCTTTGGTGCCCGCTCCTAGCGGGGGGCAGGGGGAGGAAGGTCAAAACTAGATTAGTCCAAACAAGTGAAAAACCATGAAACTGATCTGCGATTCATCCGTTGGTGAGATGAGCCCTCACCATAAGTGTTCAATCATAGATGTACACTGTTTGTCTTACCAACAAACAATGACAAATACCTCCATATCTTTTGGAAGTGGGATGGTATTCATCAGAACCAACACTGTTACTTAGCAGGTCAAACATAAGCTTCCTGGTCATTAATTTGTCATGTTAATTACAAAATGGTAAAATGACAAAATTGTCATTGCCTCCTGCATGAAATTCAACGTGGCACAATGCCTCTAATAAACTAAATGCACAAGGAATGTGTAACATAACTTTATTTAACCAGTTTTCAGTAATCCTTACATTTTGCATATAGAACATGTTGAATGACACATGACGCATAAGCTATCTGTAAATTAAAGTGTGGCCTGCCTAGCTCTCATGTGTGATTGGGACAGAGTTTCAAGCTGTAGGCCTTGTTTTACAAACATTGCTTTCTACAATCCCCTTTTTTCACACCTGTACCTTAAAACATCTTCATATACCCCCACTGTCCTCCCTCCACAATTTCTGTTAATATCAATACAGTCCAGCAGTAATGAACATGTTGCACTGTCTCATCATCTCCACTGTCTGTAAACCCTGATTCCCACTGGTGTGTTGTTCACCTGCGTAAAGCTTTCCTTCAAGCCCTGTTTTTTTTTTACTCTTCCTTCTCCTGCCACTGTATAGTGTGGTTCTCACCTGCTTGTAATGACTTCTTTGCGGTCTCTGGCTTTTCTGCTTTGATTCTGCACACCTATATAAGCCCCTGGTAAGTGGGTCTATTTCAAGTGAAGCTCATGGACAGATGATACCCAGTCTTTTCCCAGAATTCCTCACTGCCCTGACCTATCCTTCTGACTGTTCTTTTCTAATCTTTCTTGTTTTTGTTCCTCTCTCTGTCTTTTCTGCTCTCTCTCTCTTTTCTCCTCTGCCTGTCCTCTGTCTGGGCTCTTTTGCAGGTGAGTGAGGTGGAGGTTAATGGGCAGATTGAGGCAGTGTGCGAGAGTGTGTTCAGTGAGATGGAGTCGCAGGCAATGGGCGCCCTGGACCTGCCCATGCCCGGGTGCTTTCGCATGAGGAGTCACAGTTACGTACGTGCCATTGACCAGGGCTGCTCGCAGGATGACGACGGGCCTTTGCTACCAGCCTCCCCCCCACGGTCCACCACTACTGTCAGAACAATACAGAGCAGCACAGGTCAGTCTTGCGCACAAATACACACAGATATATTCATTCATACGCGCATGCATACAGACACACACATGCATAAATAGACACACACAAACATACATACACACATATAGATATGTGCACACAATTCATACATACATACATATTAATTGCATTGTGTGTGTGACATTAGCAGCTCTGCCTTACAGCATGTGAAACTACTCTTTAAGGAGGCTTCCAGTGAAAGAATCAATATTCATTTGTTGTTTTTTCTGTGGGTCACAACATGATTATCCTCAGAAGCCCAGACAGGATGTGTTTGATTTGCTTTCTATTAGCACCATGAGGTGATAACAGCGGTAATGGGAAACGGAATGATTGAGTGAATTTGAGTGTTTCAGTCTGATGTGTAGAGGAAGGCGAAAGCAGTGTGTACTGTATGTGTGTGTTCCCTGGTATGTGAACATATTATTGTATCGCTTACTGTTACAACCACACACATGAACATTTAGATGCCCTTTTCCTTTGTATCTGAAGAAGCCGCTAAAAAAGGTTCACACTGAGATTTGAAGACGCAACAGCTGCATTACAGATAAAACATCTGATTGTGAGATTTCAAGTGACCAGCAGCGCTTCACGTGTCAGGCTGTGCGGGTGAACTTAGTGTGACCTGTGTATGCTTCAGCTTTGGGGTTTTCTTTCATCCAAACCACAGTCATCACTAATCCACCTCCAGCATCACAACCAAGTGTGATGTCATCATAGTTGACATACTAGTGGACTAAACCACACTGGAGTGGATAAGCCCATTGGCGAATGTGCGGTTTTCAGCCCAACTTATTTTAAGTTACGGCCAATAGCACTGTGCTTGTATTAGAACAAGAATTAAGATATAAAGGGTGGTCAGAATATAGTTGACATACTAGTGGACTAAACCACACTGGAGTGGATAAGCCCATTGGCAAATGTGCGGTTTTCAGCCCAACTTATTTTAAGTTTGCCCTCAATGTAAGTGTAAGAATTTGACTTGTTGAATTTTCGGGCTGACAATTTTGTTTAGAAAAGTCCGGGTATGTAATACTTGTTAGTAAACACAGAAAAATTAAACGCCACACTGGAAAGTGACATTCTGAATGTTAATAATTGAGGGAGCTTGAAGGACTTTGGTGTCTTAAGCCTTCATTGAAAGTTGCATTTGTACTGCATGGTGCTGCTTAGACAGTCCTGCAGTCTCTCTCTCTCTGGACCAGTAATGCAGATTTAAATGCTGTGTTCTCCACTCATTTTCCTGCTGTACTGTGAATGCCTGGGGTTAGTCAGAGAGAGAGAACATATGGACACCAGCCTTGGTGCTTTTGTGGGGAGAAGACAGCTGTCTGAGGGGGAGGAGGAATTAGCTGAGGAAGAAAGTGGAGAAATGTGAAAGTTTTTATAATTCCTCTGTGATAGGCTTTAGGGTGTCAGGGCAGTTCGCCAGTGTGTGCTCACATGACCTGTGGGGCTGTTTACTAAATGGAAGTACAGGCCTTTGAACTGCATCTATGACTCACAGCTCCAGTTACGGCCAGTAGCACTGTGCTTGTATTAGAACAAGAATCAAGATATAAAGGGTGGTCAGAACTGAGAAACTGTTATTTCAAAGTCTTTCAGATTATTTTTAAAGCCTCATTTTTTTGCTTCTGTTGTCTTGTATTTTCACAACACAGTTGTTACATCATTTACATTATTATATAACTTTTGACACCTGTTTTTTGAAGCAATTGAGGAAGTGGTTTAAAATTTGTGTTTTTTAACTATTTGTAGATAGATGTCATGATGGAATAACACACTTGCTCAATATGGGATGTCTTTTTGAGAGAGCTTGCCCTATATTGCCCTGTATTGCTGGTACCGTAGAAAGACTGTTATCATTCTATTACTTCAATTTTTATTATTATTATCTATTGACTTTTTTTAACAATATGTGGATATTGTGATGTCATAATACAGGAACACATTTCTGTAGCTCCATAGCCGGATGCAGTTGTGTGATGTAGTTTATTAGAGTGTGTTCCTTTACATGGAATATGATAAAGACATGGGCTACACCTGCCTGCTGCAGGCAGATAAGGCTTGGAAGGGCTCTGGGATTGATAGCTGCCAATTTCCTGCCTTGTTTAAACTTCAAACGCTGACAAAGCTCAAAAGGGACAAACAGTCTGATGTGACAGCTTGGCTGGTGTCGCTCTGGCAAGAGATGTGACAGACATGACCTGACCTCCTCTCCCAGCCTGATGAAGATTTGAGACTGAGAACTGTTATATATTAAAGTGATTGGTAGGGTCATATCCAGTGGTATGTGAGCCACGAACTGGTGTGTATCCGACAGCAATGTGATCATGCAACATTCATAAGTGCAAATGTGAGATTTAGTATACATCTGACAGTGATGAGTGTAAATGAAAGATAAAGCTACATTCTCTCTCATCTTAGTCCAGCGTGGGCCCTTCCAGATGTCCTCACCGCAGAGACCCGGCTACACGAATTATGGGATGGCAAATTGAGGGAGCTGTCAAGACTGACATTGAGAGGGCATATACCTTCCCTACATCCCCTTCAGAACACCACTGTGTGCTCAGACTAACAGAGCTACACCATCTGCCTGCTACACAGCAGGCTCTTATCTCACGCTGCAACATTTCTGCTGCCTTTGGGGTGGCGCACCCCAGTCTTTGATGTGGAGTGTAGCAAAGTTTAGGATTTTTTTTGCTTTGTGTTTACGTTCAAATGTTTCTGCTGAAGCTGTTTTATGTTTATTTTATCATAATAATTTGCAGTTTTTAATAAATAGTTAATGTTTTTGGCATTTTTGCTGTTTTTGCCCTTTGTATAACTAATTAACAAAGCATTAGCATGCAATGTCTCATCTTCACCACAGGGGGCAGGCACGAGCAAGAAAACATTCCGTGTCATAACTGAGGCTGAGCTTCTCACCTAATAAACTTTAAAAAAGTTAAACGAATTAACATGAGGGCAATTTCCTCCATTATTGTCAACATTTCCCGGTATTACTTTAATAAAGAAAAGCATTACACTGTTGTTGATGATTATTACTCTGTTAGATGTGACTTAGGCGGTGCTCTGCTGAATATGCTGCACATGCAGGAACTATAGAGATGAAAAAGCATCAAGGCACATCATAATCAATGCTTGCGTAGCATCCTGTCTACTTAGATGCCTTCATTGAGTCTGCTTTTAAAGGAAGCATAGACTTACCCAGGCAGGGGACCAGCAATCCAAATCAATGCAGGTTTTTTTCCACAGCGGTCACTAAATATTTTCAGTGTCTAATATGTCGGTAATTAGTTTGACTCCCCACTTTGCTTTACATCTCAGAGCATGTGTGTTTGCACAGCAGCGTTTTACTCTTTCAGCAACCTGAAATATTAATGTAAGCCTGACTTCCACAGAGCAAGCGGAGGTTTCCGACCCCCAACAGGCAGAGAGAGGGTGGGGGAAGGGTTTAGTGAAGCAGCCGAGGGTCAGACGTTGGCAGGGGAGCTGTTATAGTTCTGAGCGTTTGTTTACACAGTGTTGAGCTGTTTTGTAAGGCCTGCTGCACTGTGAGTGCTCTGATGATGCTTAAAGTGTGACGTCCCTCAGGCCCCTACTGCAAAATCCTCCAATAGCCTCTAAACTCCTGGCCCTGCAGCAGCTATCATTTACAATCACAGTCAGTGGCTGTGGGTTATTTTGAAGCTGTCCTCAATCTACACACTGCAAAATAACACAACTGCAATTGTCAGGGCTGATGATTAGTGGTTTGTGTGTGCACAGGAGCAAAGATGGAAATAAAACATCCATGCAGAAGACACCTGAAAATGTGGGGAGATAAAAGTTGGATGTTACTTAAATTAGAGCTAAATGAATGGGCAGAGCTTCAGCAAATCCCTCCGCATGTCTATTGATTTTCAGTGCGGAACTGAGGCTGTGGGAAATCTTGTGTGTGGAAATACGCAGCACTGGCTAATTTGTAAGATAAGGACTGAATACAGAGATTTCAAGTTCATAGCTGCACGAAATGAAATGGCAGAAATTATAGCATACATTTCCAAAGATACAGAATATAATGGTCTCAAGTTATCTATATTATATCTATATATATAATTTATAACAGGTACAGGTAGCCAACTAAATGGAAGTATTTTAGCCTATAGTTCTTAGCTACTGCATCCAATGAAACGCCCGCAAAGAGATCTACCAAAATATGATAAATAGCTTACAAAAATGATCATTTGTGTGTGTGTGTGTGTATGTGTGTAAGGAAGGGGTGAAGTGTGATTGTACATGACGTGCATGTAATACTGGTACAGGCTGAGCTCGGGGCTGAGATATGGATGGGATAATACTGCTGCTGAAGAAGGACCGTCACAGTCACTCTTAGTTGATGCCTGACTCATACACACACACAATACACACTCAGACACTTTCACAAGTACACCAGTGGGAAGCAGGCTGAGCGTGACAAGGATGTCACATTATTCCACATTTTCTAACCAGAGAGAAGCTACTTGGACGGCTTTGTCAGCTTCTTGTTATCTGCCTTGGTTGAGGAAATTATTCTCCATTCTTTCTCTTTTTTATTTCCTTTGTCATTACAGTTATTTTATTGCTGACAAAGTGATTGTGAAGGATTTACAGTACAAATACCTTTGCATATTCATGCATGCATACACAGTGATGGTCATTTCTTAACGCGAGGCACAGGAGCGAAGAGGTCTGGTAATGTGATGCCTCTCTTAAAGGTGAATTGTATAATTTTGTAAATGTTAAACTGCTTTCTCTTCTCCAAGCTTGATATGTAGAATCGTATATGAGAATATATGAAGCTTATGCTTTGTCTGCTTGCTATCATGCTATTCGTAGTTTCCCTTACTAACATAGTTTTCCGTTTCAAAAAGCCTGGGACCTAAAATGGTGTATAAAACTGTATTTAATAGGTGTCCCTGTAGCTCAGTTAGTAGCATATTGCTTTGACAACACAAACCGTGCTCACACTGATAAATTTTATAATTTGAATACACTGTAAATTGCTTTGGAATAAAGCATCTACCAAATGCATAAATGTCACTGTACTATATTTCAATACAGCCTACAGAAACCGATCCAAATCTAAGTATGTTGTGACATCAGTGACCCTACATCACTAGACAGCTAAATAAACCTGCATACTTAGCATACAGTGTATACTGTGTTTTGTATACTGTACATGTAATCGGTTTGTACAGTAAAAGTGGACTCACTGAGCAGATTTATGTACTGTTTTTAACCTATAACACACAAACTGTAATTATGTTCATCCTCATAACTCTTATATCTTCTCTGTGGTGACCAGCTGGAGACAGTTACTGTGCAGTCATTACATAGAAACTGTCCACAACTGATGATGTTCTGTGAGCCAACAGAACAGTGTGTGTGTGTGTGTGTGTGTTTGGAACCCATGGCTTGGATGGCACTTGACCTTCATCTGTGGCCTTTTGTGTATTTTTGTTAATTTCCTCTCATGGGGCAGGAAGACAGTGAGCGCTCTCTTTTTACTTCTAGGTCTCATCTGGGAGAATTAGCCTGTATTAAACACTTTGGCAGCTTTAGATATGGAAATAAAACCCTGAGATTCCTGCTTAGACCGATTGGCTTCTTTCTGGCCTTCAAAGTCACTCGGGATTATGCCGATTAGCTGAACCGCGCGACTCTGTCCTTGAGAAAGATCCGACAGAAGATCTCAAGGCCACTCAATGTGCACGTGGATACTTGTGATATAATGTTCATAATGTTGAATGTAATTCATTGCGATATTTTTGCATGACTGAAGGACCATTAGCCTGAGAAACTGATGGTAGGTTAATTCCGTCATTTTGTCAGCCAAAACACCCCTGTCAGCTTTATAAGAACACAAGCGTGCAGAGAGTGTTCTGTCATTGTAGTGTAGATGAGGTGTTTGGCTGGAATTGATTTGTCTGTGGCTTTTCATGATAAACGGATGTATCGTTAAGCTTGTCCTATAAGGTCATGGTCAGTACACAACAGACATAATAGATCTGTCAGTGACAGGAGGTCAAGATTTGACACATGGTTTATAGTAATGTTGTAAGGAGGTTGGCAACACACTGACCAAGCTGAAATCTGCTACTATAATTTTATGCTAACAAGATGTAAATCTAGTAAGTAGTTATGTCTTCTTAGTCTTTTGGGAAACTTGAACAAATAAGCTTTATTAAAAAGCATTAAACATAGCAATTATTAGTATAAAGTATAAAGTATATATAGTAAGTATAGCAAGTATAAATGCTAAATTACATTCAAATTAAAACCATGAGGTTACATAACCATGATTTTAATCATAGTTAAATATTAAAGATATGTGGATGTTTCCAAACAAGTCCTACAATAGAGTGTTTCCGAAGAGTATCGTTAATAATATTAAGAAAAATCTGTTCCTTCTGTCTATTGGAACCGTTAATTCCAAAATTAAAAGCATCTCATATTTTAAAGGTTTTCGAAAATGTTTTTTCCTAAATGAAGTGTGATGTCAGATGTAAGGAATGAAGTGCGGTGATCAGTAAGCTCACAGGCTGATGGGTCAGAGGAGACAGCATTGACATGAGCAGTGTCAGTATGTGTGGGTGTGTTTACACTGCACATTAGCAGAAGTGCTAACTCAGACCATCTCTTTGCTTTTCAGTTACATTTCAGTCATTTCCATCAGCACAGATGTAAAATAGAGAAAATAGATATATTGTATGCTGTAGGCTAGCAGGTTTCCTTTTGAGAGAAAATTTTTATTTTGTTTTTGGGGTCACATTCTGATTGCTCAGAATTCCCACTGGGGCACATTTATTAATTTTTATTACTGGGCACAATATAATTTGTATACACATTTTATTTGTATACACATTTGTATATGCTATATATACTGTTGTAAGACAGTCTTAGGTGATCTGAACAATAACTTACACCTTAATAATGGTGCTATGGCAACTAAATGGAACTATAATTGCTATATAATTGAAATGCATAGTGCATATTTAATATTGGAACTGACCAATTAGAAACTGACCAATTTGGGCCTGCAGAGCCCCACCCATTGGACCCCTGTTGTGTGCTAATTGTGGTTCTGTGCACTTAGTTTGTGTTAAGTCGTTTGTCAATTTGTCAATTTGTCTGTGCTTACAAATTTCATCTGTGATCCAATCAAGACAACCTCTCTTAGCCAATTATTGTAGTGTCAACTATTAGAATGCTTTTGAATTAATTGCCGAACACTCTTGAGAACATCTGTTTTTGTGCCGCAACAGCAAATACCAATGCAATAGACAAAGATGCAATCAACAGCAGTGTCATTGATAATTATATTAAAACAATCACGACTTACAACAAGGCCGCTCTTAGTAATCATCTGTATCACTACAAACCCAGGTGGATCATGAAAAAAACGATTAGAGGTGAAATTAGAGGAGAGAAATCCTGTGTAACAGAAATCTCTAGAGCTGTAGCAACATCTGATCTACAGGCTGTTATCTCAGCAGTACACACTGCAGCTCAGGAGCAGGAGTTAGGCCTGAATTTACCAGCTAGGCATCTTGAGCATCTCATAGGCTCAGCTAGACTGAACGAACCATTTGTTTTGGCTGTAGAATCATTTTGTGTGTGTGTCCGTGAGTCTTTGCATGGATGAGGGCTGTGTGTATGTAAATAAATGAATGAGATGGAGAGTATAACTGCAGTAGCAATTGTGTATATATACACACACACACACACACTCTTTGATACAGTGTGGCTCATGGGGATGAACTCAGCTATTCAAACACATGCTGAGGTTTTATTGGTGTTATGGGTTGAGTTAGAAGCAAACAAGAACAGGCACCTTGCCAGAGAAAGTGTCATGCTCTAGACTGTTACTGTAGACAGGGCAGTACTGTATATGTACTGTAATACTGTATACTATAACAGTGTAATATATTGTTGATATTGATATATACTGTTGATATTATCTGTTGATAATATACTGCAGTTGGCATGGGTAATCTGGTTGTATTGACTATTAATTGTAGGATGGGACTAATTTGTTTATTGAAAATTGATTGGATTGTGAAAAAAGTGACTGTTCCATACCACAATAGAGACAGATCTAAAGGCAAGTTTTCTAAAACTGTGCCTAAATAGCTATTTGGTCAACATTATGCAATATATCATCCACCTTTTGATTAACATCAAATTTTTGATTAAAGATTACAAAAACACTTGAACACTAAATGAAGCACAATGAATGAAGACGTGGAACATGCATGGCGAACTTTGATTTAATGTTGAGATGATGACTTTAAGCACATAATGCTGTTTTTAAAGTCTGTTTTTAATACATTTTCAAAATATGACACTAGGTATCCCGCCTTTAGAGAAGTCACAGAATGTTTGGAGAGAAAAAGCAAAGGAGTAGGAGAGACGAAAACGAGAGAGCGACAACAGCAGCTCCTCTCTGTCTTGCTCTACCATGCCCCCTTGTGGGCACTGATGCTTCGTAGAATACAAAATGAGGAAAACAGCCCTACGGCCTGTTCACGCAAACTGCTTCTCTGCTCTTCATCTCATCACACACACACACACCTCTGTCAGCAGCCTCACGCAGCCATTGGGAGATTAGTGATGTTATGTTTAGTCTGGGTTGTGAGGGTTGTTTGGCTCTTTGAAGTGAAGTGCTAGAGGTGATGAGTCAGTGCTCCACACAAGCATTGTGTCAGGCAGTTGCATGTTCAGATAACACTTTCAATGTCAACAGATGGGGGGATGATATGATGGGATTCTTCTGTAAGTAGTTTAATAATTGCATTTTTAACCATGCTCTGTATGACATGCTTTTTAAGGATCTAGTAATGTAAAAAGAAATGAATATTACACCATGGTGGCCCCTGCTGGTCATATTATATCATGGCATGATTTTACCACCAAAATAATGGGATGACCTTTTATTACATTATTCCCTTTTACTAAGGGAATAACGCACGCATATGATTGGCTAAAATGTGCCTTAGAAATAAGTTATACAATTTACCATTGTCATAGGTTCAGTTTGATATTATTATTGTATTTGTTTGATGTTTATCTCAGTGTTGCTGTGAGACAGATAATAGATTGTAATATATTGCAGGTAAACCAGTAAAAACCACATGGTCAAGACTCGATGATTGTAAAACAGTGTTTCATATCGCTCATATTTCGGTTGAAACATGAAGAGTTTGCTGTTCTGACTTGTGTCCCATCTGTTGCTGGATGAGTTTCTGTGTAGCATTTGAGCTTAAAGTTTGCA
>JAZGTI010005292.1:0-25744 GCA_036877585.1 Botia kubotai | reverse complement strand
ATGCACACAGTTTCCGAAGGGTTCTCGTAGTTGCTAGGAGACACTGAATTCATAAAGTGCAAGGCGTGGGATATCCGCCCACTTCCCAATTGACAGATCTGAGCCTCCATCAAAACAGGTGCGTCACAGCACTGCGCAATAACATCCAGAGAAAACAGAGCGAGAGACAGAGAGAGAAAAAGGAAAGAGAGAGAGCGGGCATGTGCTGCCAAATCCTCT
Source organism: Botia kubotai (assembly GCA_036877585.1). Lineage (NCBI taxonomy): Eukaryota > Metazoa > Chordata > Actinopteri > Cypriniformes > Botiidae > Botia > Botia kubotai. Next base: position 25,525 of record JAZGTI010005292.1, on the reverse strand, counting down.
GCTTTCTCATTCAAGCTGTTTCTCGTTCCTTCGCACCTTTTTTCTTATTTTAAATCCCCTTGTTTTTGTTTTGTTCTCACCATGTTTTCGTTACATCACATATTTACACATGAAAAATCTGCGCCTGGGCATTCGTTTGTTTAGTTTTTGTTTGCACCGTTTTTCCCCATTGCTGCAGTCAGCAAACGCGCTTTTAATCTTTGTGACGAAAACACCTTGTGATTTCACATCAGAGTAAATGCTTTAATCTTTTAACGTCTGTGTTGCGATGTTTTCCTCCGTAGACAAAATTTCTGTTTACAAACAAACGCTCTGCAGTGACTCTTTTGGGATCGTCTGGCACCCTGGATCCTGTGAGGGAGGGGTTCAAACACCCTGTTTCATAAAGATTTTTGGAGATTATAGGCATCTGTAAATTGCATTATTGGTGGAGAAACACAGAATTTGACACATTATCCCAATCAAAATACTGTAGCTTTTGATCTTCCATCTAAGATCATCAATAATCTAACAGGACAAAGGGCTGGGATGTGTACTGGCTGTTCATGTATGTCCATAAAAATCATGCAAAAAAATAGAATCAACACAAAACAAGTGTTTATATATGTTTATAAATCACTGTATTTTTCTTTGTATGACAGTAAGACATGCATGTGTGCTGTTTTTTTATTTAATATACATGAGGTTCTATATTTCTTAGGCTTTGGTTTTGTGGCCTGTATTCAACAAACTGTCCCACAAATACTAAAAGTAGGAACTGATTTTGTACGTTCTAAAATAACCTACATATATTTATTCACTATTCAAATGTTAAAATCTCTATAACTCCCAAATTACTGCATTTCATTAATTTATATATTTTTTAGTTGGTCTTTTACAACCTGGTGACTTCGTACTCCTACAAAAGCCATTAAATGCAGTGTAAATGCTCTGGGCAGTCTATTTTTTCATGTGCATATTGCCGTTTGTCTGTTATAATTGAGCTGAATGGCTTTGTGTGTTTGCGTGTGTGTGTGTGTGTATTAGTGCAAAGTTATGTCCATTGCATTCACTGGCTGCCCAGACAGTGTGATTTAAGAGCTGAGAAGGGCCGGTGTTTGCCATTTAATAGATCATTCTGAAAACAGTACAGGAATAAGAATCCTAAACGACAGCCGTTACTTTATGACCCCATTTAGTGCCAAAACCAGGAGATGGAATTCACACAGCATATAAATATACAGCCTCAGTAAAGCACCAGTCAACGCTAACACCTTATTAATGGGTGATTTATACAAATATGAACTTGTTTTACTAATAAAACTGTCATGTAAACTGTCATTTAATAAGCAGGCGTATTAATGTTCCTACATGCTTGTGTTTGTGCAGTTGCACTCCTGAAACCAATTATGTGCGACGTTAAAATTGTATGAATGTAAGTTCTGCGGTTCTTCGTGAGTCTCTACGTTGTCCTTGACATCCCACGTCAATGTCGATTTGTGTAATGTTAACATTATAAATCACAGATTTTACACCAATACCTGCCGTTTGACAACAAACAGCTTAGACTGAAGATAACCAAAACCAGCAGGTTCCCACGAGCTATTGCGCTAAACGCTTCCATCATCATCTTTGTTTTAATCCTAAATATTGCTCCTCTGTGCACTCTCCTGTGACGTGACTTAATCTCCTCTGTGTATCTGTGACTCACATCGAAAATCTTAGAACACTGACCACGGCTTCATCCACTATATGGTTTACGTGTTTCATTTTTAAATGCAGAGAGCTAATCGGGTCAGCTAATGAATGTGAACTTACTGTAGACTGATGAGTGTTATTGCTGTATAAAAATTCTCAGGAGAATCATTGCACAATGTTTGTCGTCATCTTCTAAAAAATGCCTCCAGTCTCTCCACAGGCCCTTATGGAGTATCTTCTCTGAGTGTGTGTGTGTGTGCACGGTTGACTATCTTTAGTTTCCCATACTTGTTCTATTCTTTTGCCACTATACTTTAAAACTGCATATTATATCTTAGCAGTTGATCCAAAATGAACACATTAAGCAGTAGATTTTAAAAAAGAAGAGTAAAAAGTTGCTTTAGCAAGTAGATGAAAAGCAGTTATCGGCCATTGTGTGTGTAGATTTATTCAAAATAGCAACATAACGCAAGGTTTAAATCACAATATAACTGATTGGCTGGCATTAGCTAATCAAATCAAAGAGATTGAAAGAGGTATAAAGTACCGCCATAGAAAAGCTGAGACTGTACCGTGTCTTTAAATAACTTTTACATCAGTGGAAAGTGTATTTCGTGTTTTTTGTCATAACTCCATGACAAAATGTAATAATTACTTTAAATGTTAATAAAAGAAGCAAAATCACATCTGAACTTGTTTTCTTGTCAGCTAGCATTTCGCTGGCTAATGTATGATGCTAATGTAGCACAATGTTCTGCAATATTTGCCTGTCCTATGGGCAACAAAAAAACATTCTACGCTACAGCAATAGTCAATAAAAAAACTGTATAACAGATGGAAAATGTTCTAAATTCTCTTGGCATTAACAAGTTTGCCAGAAAGTTAAAATTGCACGCTGTTTATAAGCATTCACACTCTAAAAATGCTTCGGGGATTTAAAACCCCAAATCCACTCTAGGCCTCACAGCTGTTATAACGAGTGTGTGATTATAGTTTGACCTGCAGATGTGATGTCAGCTTTTGCTCGAACCCTCATGCCAAATCCCTGAGTTTTACGTCTCGGATTGAGTCTGTGTGCTTGGGAAAAGTGTATTACAGATTTCTGGGTTCTCACTCAGCTCAGAAAGGTCGCGTCGGGAGCAGGTACTAAATCTGCCGAGACATTTCATGAGGAAGGGAATTACAGCGATCAGGAATTATTTCGGAATAAAAGTCATTTCTAGGGGGTTTGTTATATATCAGACAAAATGAGGTTTTTTTTGCAGGTTTATAGTGAAATGAACTCCTGCTTGCTTGGTGTTGTTTAATTGTACTTTCTTCATTTCTTGCTTATGGCTGGTTTTGTTTGTAATAAAACCTTGTTGTGAACTATATTGCAACAAAATTGTGAAAGCCACGGGCTGTTCTCTATCAGTGAACCGTCACGGCTTCCTTCTCCCACTGGTATCGTCTCTGCATGCAAAGACCTCCTCAGAAGCACATGACCAAACGACAGAGCTCACTTATCTTCTTTCTGTCCCTTTATATCAATTCCTCATCTGTTCTTAGAAGGTCTCTGAGGGCCCTTTATGCTGTGGGGTCCCTCCTCCAAAATATGTAGAACTCAGATTAGAAAAACACAGGAAATGACAGAGTCCTTTCATATCAGATACTGTATCGCCCGTCTGTATGCAGAGGAAATAAAAGAGAGATCAAATTTGACACAACGTTGGATAAATGTAACTGAAAAACCCCAAAACAACCAGTTAGTAGGAGAAACGGTGAGTAGAAAACCGATTAAGTCGGCTGTAAAGGTTTTGTCAGGCCCCTGTCACATGCACGGCTGAAGATTGCAGGCGTGACCGGGGGTCGTCCGGGCAGATTTCCTATTTGGATTTGAGTCCAACAACTGCAGCTCTACATCAACACGCTAATTGCTGTCCAGAACTGCTCCTGTTTGTTTGTAGCCTTCCTTTTTCAGAGACAAAAATTCAGTTCCTGTCTCTGTCGGATGTAGAGGGAGAGAGAGGCAGGCAGAGAACAAGAGTTTAGTGTGCATGGACAGTCGGGCACAGCGAGGTCATTTTGTAAGAGTGCTGGAGAGTTGCATTTTCACACTTGCAGTGAAGACATGAGGAGACCACAGAGATAAGCAGGTACTGAACCATTTTGTCATATGTATGGACTATATTCTGTGTGTGTATGCATGTAGTTAGTTTGGGGACAAATTTGTCCTCAGAAGTGAGCTAAAGTGAACAGATCTTTCTTTGGGACATTCTCGAGTAAAAATATAATATACAAATAAGACAAATATTAATGCTTTTTTCATTTTATGATTTGAGTTGGTATTCAGTCATTTTAACAATAGAAGTTTATGGCATGTGCCCAGGGAAACGTGTGGATTTATCATGTTTTCTGAGGTTGAGGGTCATAGTATTGAGAATTTAAGGTCATAGTACAGTTTGCCAGCAGTATGACTGCTTCCAGTGAAGGAGAATTTAGTCATTTCTTGTTTTAAGTGGTCAACGTGTAGTTTCCTGTGCAAGCGTGTCCATGCAAACGTACGAGGCAGGAAACCCCTGATTCAAAGCCCGTCCACTTCCCCTCCTTTCTGCTCTCGAAGTATTTTCCTCATTGTAGCCCTGACTTCCTGCGCACATCCCACAACCCTGTCATAGCTCACACCCAAAGTCTGCAAGTAGATTCTGTAGCTTCGCTTTCTCTCTCTCTCTCTCTCTCTCTCTCTTAAGAAAAGAGATGAGTGGATAGCAGATCATTTACATGGCCAGTATGTATAAAGTGGATGTGATTTGCTAAAGCAAACATCATACCATTGCTCATACATTACATTTACATGTAATTGTCCATGCATATTGCAGACACTTTAATCCAAAGTGATTTTGGATTAAAGAAAAAATCCCATAGATTTAACATTAAAGAAACCTGAACCAGAATTTCCAGGGTGGGCTCTTCCGTCTTGGGCTGGTAAGCAACACCCTAGCAACCACCCGGAATGCTTTTGCAACTTCTTTTCAGTACTTTTATTCACATCATTAAGCGCATAGCGACAGAGTTCAGCATCCTTAGTCAGGGAAGATGCGGCTAAAGATAGAGAGCACAATTTAAACTTCCACTACTTTAAAACTCAGTGGTTGCCAGAGCCAGCAAAAACCTTCAAAATGGCTCTGTCTCAAAATAAAAATGGGCTTCACAGTTGTAAACTTCCTTTCTCCATCTTTTTAATTTACCGAGCATAAGGTAATTGGTTCTGTTTTTATGAATAACCATGACCATGCTTCATAACAGTTTAACCTGTTTAAAACCACCTGCGTCTGGCTGCGTATGGGGAATTGTGATTTGGGTTATGAGTGCTAGAAGATCTATTTAATTTACTCGTAATGAAGAGCTGATCTTGAGAAGTCTGTGTGGAATTAATTAAACAGGTGTACGGTAGTCACATCAGGAGGGAAAGAGAGAGACAGAATCTCTCTTTCAGTCCAGTGTGATAAATCGCTCAGGCCCTGAGCCCCAGTGCATGATGGATGTGTCTGATGCCTTCTGGTTGATGTAAGATTTGGGCCTGACAGGTGGAGTAATAGATGTGAGAAGAAATCGATGGGGTTTATGGGAAATAAGTGCGATGACAATAGGGGCAGCTTGGCCTGTGCTATGTTTACTTTGAGGGATGGTTGCCCTCACACGCCTGCTGGGCTGTGTCCATGAAGACAAACAGGTGGCAGAAGGTGATGCTAATGTTTCATTGAAGTTGATGGAACCGAGTCTCATGGGTGGGTGTTTATCCCTGTCATTCTGCTCGTAGGATGGAATGGTTGTCTTCATGTGGAGAAAACTCACTTTCATTGTTTTTTCACACTCAGCATGTTGTCTTTTTAAAGGTGATGTAATTTATTGTTGCTGTTTCAAAATACTGTTTACTTTCCAAGCTCAGAATGCAGAGGTGACTAGACATAAGGCATTTGTAGGTTGATTACCCGGAAAAGTTCCCCTGTGGTCCTATCAAAATGTTTATTTGAGCATTCCAAACAACCCGGCACAGCTATGTTGACCCAACCAGTGGCGTAAGGCTGGAGCGGGACTGTCTGTTTAAAGGGATAGTTATCCCCAAAATGGAAATATTTCCATCATTTACTCAACCTTATGTCATTCCAAACCTATATGACATTTATCTTCTGTGGAACACAAAAGGAGATTATGTATTTCAAAATATCATCTTTTTTGTTTTTTTAGAAGCAAAAAAGTCTTACAGGTTTGGAATGACATGGAGTAAATGATGGAAGAACATACATTTTTGGGTGAACTATCCCTTTAACCAGCCAATGGCAGACAGGCGGAATGTTGGCAGAAACCTGTTTGAAACAACAGTCATTATTTCCGCAATTCCATTTGGTGATGTTAATGGCACAGAAATGACATGTTTCACCTTTACTGACTCACATTCTGTTAATGTGTTTGTGTGTAGGACAAACGATGTGCTGAAATTGCTCATTCTCCATCACTGGATGTCTTTTCACCAGTGGATGAGGACAACCCTTACGAGTCAGTGACTACAGCTGTCACGCGCAAACCCTGCTCTCTGGACATCCACCTCCACAACGACTGCGCTCGCAACGGTCAGTGACTGCACAACCAATCAGTGAAAACTGCACTTAAAAAGGAAGTGACGTAAACAATAATTCTGTGTTAAACACCTGTCATTACATTCCTTTTAGTTTTTTAAATGTATTTCTGAAATAAGTTATTCAGTAGGAAAAATAGTCCAAATTGATTGGTATGATGGTATGATTCTGTATGTCAAAATGACAGGTGGTTGGAGATGGAAAAATCTACTACTTTTTGATGAAAGATTGTCAAGCTATAAAAAACATTGATTGATGCTACAGTGATAGTTCAATCACAAATGAAAATTCATTTACTGATCCTCATGTTGTTTTAACCACTGACGTTTCTTCTGGGGAACACAAACAGAGCTGTTAGGCAGAATGCCAAACACATGACAGCCTCAATCACTATTCACTGTCATAGTATGAAAAACAAACAGTGTCAGCATTCTTTAGAAATTCTGCTCTTGTTTGCCATGGAGGGAAAAAAATACAACGTAACAGAAATTACACCCTTCACATTTTCCTGTTCCACTAAACCTACTATAAAACACCTGACTGCTTTTTAGTTGACAAACACAGAACGAGAAGTTTCCACTGTGCCCTCGTTCTCCTCCTGTCATACAGTTTGGAAGAAAAAGTGCAGCGCTCCTGCTGCAGTTTAATCCTTGGGCGGCATTCCTGCAGTAAGGGTTAGGGTTGTCGTGGAAACAGCTTTAGCCTTACCCAGAGAGGTTGGTGAGTCACCTGCAAGTTGTCATGGAGACGCAGTGAGCTGTGTTGCCTGTAGGCCGGTGATTCACACCTGATGTAGCTGCAGTCCGTGTTTATCTTTTAGACGACTTTATTAATGCAGTCACACAGCTCTGTGTGTTTGTGTAAGTGAATGAAGACTAGTGAGCATTTGTTACTGTACCTTGAAATGGTGCTGTTTGCACCAATGTTTGTGTGTGTTTCGGCTGAATTTTGACCAGTTCTATTTTTGGCTCCTCTGTATCTCCACAAGCATGAAATCGCAGCTTACAAGACTATTCTCTGCCTACTTATAGTCAACACTGCAGCTCTGTACAGCAGAACAGTCCACAGTCATTCAGAAGTCTCATACCAGCATACAAGAAAATAAATACGGTGGCCATTTATCACCTTAACGACAGGATAATCAATGTGCTGGGATAAGGAGTGCTGAAGTTCCCATCAGTACCTTAATTTTAAAAAAGCCATAAAAACATGGTCTTAAAATATAGACTTATCGAATCTATTGTTATTAAAATAGCAAACTCTTCCACAGTTTTATTGGTTGCCAAAAATAAACTGTATTGTTGAAACAGTTCTGTGTGTGTGTGTGACGTCCCAATTGTAAACAAGAGATGCTTACTGAAAGATAAGATAAATGTGTCCTTATAGTTCATCTCTCTAGGTCATATCCTGCATCTATCACTGCAGAATGCTAGTCATCTATCATCTGTTCCTCAAGTAATGCCTTACACTGTCAGCCAACAAAACAGTGTTGTAATGTTTCATAAGAGCTACTCAATAGCTCAACAGTGGACGTGTTTAAAATGTAAAGGTCATAGAGGGAGGTTGCTTGATTAGTCGAACTTTGTCAATGGCAACAAAAGACAATGCAGGAAATTAGTTGGGTCTAGTTAGTACTAACTAGTTAGTTAGTGTTAGTTAGTTAGTGTAGTGTAACTAGTTAACTAGTTAGTGTAGTTTATGTGTAATTATTACACAAACTATTATTTATGTGTAATAATTATCCAAACACTAAAAGAGCAAATGTAAATGCCCTTCAAAACACATTTGAGGAGGTGGTTCGGGATTCAAAACAGATGTCATTTTTGAGAACAGCCAAAATCAACTGCCCAGAATTAGCATCATCACAGACATGAACGTTGTTATATTTGTATATAAATACATGCACATTCAGAAATACTGTCCTTTAGGTGAACTATCTGGCCTGTATCATGCCGTTGACAGTTTACAGTCTAAGATTATTCAGCGAGGCAATTTTTGCAAGAACACTGTGTTGTTTTTCACTGTCAGGCTGTGTGTCTGCTGTGGGATTTGTTATGGATTTATTAACCGACAGCTTGTCAAAAAACAGGATTTGGAAAGAGTCAAGAAATGTGATTGGCTCAGCACAAGTCCTGTAACAGCTGCTTCGATTTATCTGTTTTTTTATTTTTGCAAACCTTTTCTGCCTGTTTTCTGTCTGTCTATCCTCATTTTTTGTTACCGTAAATGAGTAACAGCTATGTTCCAATTATAGTCATGTTTTTAGCCAAATTTGAGACTTCTGTGTTTGTCCTCCATGTGGCCTCAGATTAGTTTACTTATCTCTAGCCCTCTCTGGTCTTATTCATATCACTTGTCATGCAGTACTTCAGCAAATCTTACCCTTACATGTACGTGTTCCTTACATCTTCCTCATGGTTCCTCTTCTGTGTTAAAATCCTCTGTGTGTTTAAATTGACTAGCATGGTGGGGTGAACCAAGACATGGGCATGACTGTCTGAGAGGCAGTTAAATTTAAGGTTTAACATAAAAAATGGGACACTAATTCACTATGTGGTAAATGAAAGAGGACATAGTGTCTTAGCAGTGCTGGGGCATTGTGATGGTGAGTGTGAATACATGGAGGTTTGCCTAGGTAATACAAAAATAAGGGTCCACTTCTCTCATTGGGGATAGGGTGTGAAGGGCTTTATAATAGGGTGTGAAGGGCTTTATAATATGGTGCCTAATTCTCATTCATTGCCTGGGCATGGCCCGTCATGTACTCTAAATAGCTTTAGCAAAGGTTGACTGTTGTACAACATGGCATATTCCCATGAACTAGTAATGGAATGTACATATATGCAAGCAAAGCATCTCTGTATTGTGCATGTCACTGTAGGGCGGGGTTTGGAGGGAGGGCTTGTGTCTATTTTATTGGCTAAGTCTGGAGGAAGTTCCAGAACTTATGTAGTACCAGAAAACCACTAAATTCCTAAAATATGCCTTGGATATCCTTATTTGTGAGATGCCAGAATAATCTCCCAGCATCTGTGACTGAGGAATCCTGTTGTTCCCATGGCTCCTACATGCCTCATTTCTCCCTCAGTACCACAACTCACAGAGGTTAATGGCTAATCGCTGTAAGAGTAAAACACAAGTTGAGTTCATCTCAAGCTTCCTGCCCATTACCGACAGGGTCAAGCCCTGGTGCGCTTCCTACTGCAGTCCCAGAGCCCCCTGCTGTTATCACAAAAACAGCTGCAAGCGTTTTTTCACAGAATCCTACTCATTCCCACTAGCTCTGTCAGGGTCTCACACACACATACGCCGTCCCCTCGACGAACGCAAGTGTTTTGATCTTTTGCTAACATTGTTTTTGCGCAGGATCCCGGCAGACGTTGACTGAGCAAGAAAGCGTAAACGCATGTCAAGTAGCCATTTTGTTTTTCAATTATTAACGTAGCTCAGTTAAGCGGCTCATGAATATGCAAATACTCATTTGCATACCAGAGTAACAAAGCTCATTAATATTCATGACACTAGTGTGTAAGTGTGTGTGGGAAGGAAGTGAGCTGGGTACAGAAGTGTCCGTGTGGACCAGGCTGACTAAATGGTATTTCTCCAGTTCATTAGTCTGCTTGGCGAATACAAAATATAGTAAACTTTATGTATAATTATGTATGCCTGATGTCAGTGTAGAGCAGACAGATGTTAGGTCAGGTTGGTTGGCGCACCTATGGGTGAGGTGAATGCTGATCTGTTTAGGAGATAGTGTGTCTTATCACTGAGCTGCAGTGGTGGCACACACTCGAATTGTGTGCACACACTCGAATTGTGTGCACACACTCGAATTGTGTATCTGTTTTGCATGATTTGATTACTGAAGACCTGTTCAAATACAATTAGTGGTTCTGTCATTAGATGTTGTCATTTACTGTTAATTGTATGAGTGTGGTGGGAAGAGAGACACACATACATGTTTGCGAAGCCATTAAATAAAGACACAGCAAAGACTTCTATTGTTTTTATATAGTTACAGATTCAACACACTAGCTAAAACCCAAACTTTGAAATAAAGCTTTTTTATAGAATTAGCATTTCTAAAAAAGTTACTCAATTTGTTTTTCTAATTAAGGATGTTAACAGAGAGGTTAGTTATATTTGTGGAAAATCATTACATCTTGTTTTCCAGTAAAAAGAAAAGCAAAATATATAAATATCAGACAACTTGGATTAAGCATATGCATATTACAGGTGTTCGAATATTTTTAGTAGATAACACTGATTAGGAAAATCATTTTTGCAGCACAGCTTACTTCTGGGCACGGTTTTGTCCCCAGAGTGTAGCTAAGAAAACCAACTTTATACTACCTAGATTTGAGTGGATTTACTGCTTAATTACCTGATTGTTTACTTTTTCCAACTGTTTTGCGTTGGTCTCCACGGATTTGGCCACCTCAGATCGTATAGCTTTTACTTCACAATAAACAGATTTAAAAAACAGAAGAGAGGGTGTTGAATATAGGCATGCAGCTTTGCGTCTGATTTTGTCTAGGGCTTATCGACTTGCTATACACGCTGTTCTACAGCTAATGTAATCATACTGTACTGTTTTAATGCAGGAACCCTGACACATTCTCTTAAAAGAAAAGTGTTACATTTTGTGTGGGGGTTTCTGCGACTGGTGGAAAGTGTTTTCCTCACTAATTTTCGGGGAGAATCCAGATGTTACCCACCTTTTACCTGGTTCTGCTTTCTTTCTCTGCATTTTATCGTTCATTCATGCTGTGTAACACCACTCTGGGGAAATCTGTTGGGATGAGAAAATGGGCTCACTGCTACCCTGTAGTGCGTATGTGTGTAAATACAGTAGATATGCTATTTTTAGGTTATATGTCTTGAAGCCAAACCATATACACACACCAATACACACACGCAGCATGTTTTATTGGTCTGATCTTGTTGCATATTACATTTTTCTGAGTTCACAGAATTAGGTTAATGTCTTGCAAAGTTCAATTTTCACATACAAAAAACATTTTGGCACCATGATATATTGATATTATATAAGACAATATAAACTAATAATACCATGTTTTTTTTATATATTCTGTGGTACTAAATGATTACCATATTTATAAACCTTGTTGTTTACGCTACAAGATTTCAAAACAAGCAAAAATCAGCATACTGTAATTCAAGAAATATTTTATTATTTAAAGAAAAGCCCTTACAACAAACATCTAAATGGCAAGCGTACGACAACTGCATGCATAAGTGCCTTTCTGTCAACACATTTTCAGATTGTTTATACAAACTGAGGGATGAGTTTTACTTATTTTCCTCTCACAACTGACACCATTTCACAGTTTAAGAGATTATTTTGTACATATAACCCAGGATATTTATTTACAAAGCTTAACGCACTAGAAGTTCACACTGGCAACTGTTTGCAAAACTAGGAAGCTACAGAGCCACAATATGGTTTACAAATTCATTTACCAAAAAATATGATCATTTAAAAAACACTTAAGGTTTTGTGTGCGCTCTCATTGTGTGCGTATTACGGCTAATGGTGCACTGTGTTTGAAGCTCAGTTTTCAGCTGATTCATTAGCATTTGAAAACACATGGTTCCTTCAGTTTTTTGAAACCGTTTCATTGCTGTATGTGCATTCATTAAATTTCTGCATGATTTAGTCTCTTTTTGTGAGCTCTTTCTGTCTCCGGCTACACTGGCTAAGTAGCCTGTCATGCAAATGACTTTCAAATCCGATTCATCCTGGTGATGACCTCAAGCTCGTTGTTGTTAATGTACAAATCCAGCAGCTTTAATTTCAGTCTTTCTTTGTCTCTCCCTAGGCCACTTTTCACATGTGTCGGTCACTGATGCGGAGCAAGGTAACCATGGCGACGACTCTACGGACCTGACTCCTGACTGCTCGCCTCCTTCACCTGATACAGCCCTGAGGAACATCGAGAGAGTCATCCGCCCCCAGGTGCACACACACACACACACACACAAACACACAGTTGTTCTTCAGTCTATTATGTTGTTTTGCTCTCAAGGTTAATGGTGCTTTTTAAGATAAAACATAGTCTGTCTGTAACCATCTGAGCATCTGTGTGTGGGAGTCACATACATACATACACACACACACATTTACTTACATTTGTTTTGCATTTACACTAAAATACTCCGCAATCGTCATCTCAATTATATGCCTATTATAAATATGCACATGCCCGGTGCTCTGATTCTTTTCATGCTTTGATGTTGTGATTGTCTCCTGCTCTTATTTTCACACTTACTTTAATTTGAAGGTTTCTTATTTGTTTATCATTTGCTACAGTGCAGTAATACAGTGCAGCTACAGTGGCCCCAAAACAAGTGTCTGGATGCTTTAAAAGCCACACTTAAAAATGTATGAGTGTGACTGCATTAGATGACACATTATCAAACTAAGTGGCCTTCTTAAAAAAGTGCACACGTGTACTTTTCAAGCAAAACATTTCAGCCAAAGTGGTTCATTTGGTTTTTAATTGTGAAAAGCGTATTTATTGTTTCATAAATGTATTTGAACACTTTCTGATTGTCATGCTGTACATTACTGTACATACTGTAAGAATCGTTCTTTGGGTTTTAATGTGGTATGTTTTTAAATGCAGCATAAATTGGATCCACCTGAGAGATCCCACAATTCTTTGCGTGCTGTTTGTCGGTTGGTGGAGAAAGCAAAATGTTTGGTGGTGCTAAATGAATTTGTCTTTAGTAGCCGTTAAACGTGTGCCTGGTTATCATTGTAGCTCATGGAATTGTGTTCATTACACATGATATTATAGTGCTTTGGAGGCTGATCAGTTGATTTGACATTTTCTATCAAATAGAAATTAAATTCATACGTTAGAAACTGTGGTTAGGTTTCCAAAATGTTTGGAGCCACTGTATGTTGTTTTCCTGCTCTCACCATTTGGGTCCTATTATAGTGTTAGATGAGAATGAAAGGGCTCTTTTTTAGTCCTATCAGAGTCACGTTTGTTCTCTTTTCTATCCGCAACAATCCCTCGTTTATCTTCTCCGGCCCTCTTTGGGCCGCGCTGCTTGCATGCTGCGCGCCTGCAGGATTAGAAAGGGTGCAACTGTGCACATTTTCCCCCACAGTCTCCAACAACAGGGTGCTACACAACTGCACAATGCCCTGCTCGGATACGTGTTGTGACCTTTCATAAAAATTTCATTTCAAACTGTGCTTTAGCACTACTGTGTGCTGCCCATCTTCAGCTGGAGCTCAGTCACTCATGTGTGGCAAAATGGGAAAATGAAAGTCATTTTGGAAAACAAACAACTGGATTTTAACTTTTTTTTGAAGACGATGACAAAAATCAAACTGATGTCAAGATGCTGAGGTGGTGTGGACGGTTTCTGTGTGGTTACTTACTGGCCAAAGTCAAAAGAACTCATCTCAAGACTCTAAAGATACTCTGAACCCAAGAAATGGCACAGATTCCTCATTCAATGTGAGTTTTTTGTAAATGTTATTGTCTGTCGAGTGACATTAATCATACGTCTGGATGCTTGGAGAAATAATAGCACGCCTCTCCTCAGCAAGCTGCATGATTTAAGGCATCAATCATGTTTATAGCACAAACACTACATAAGCACCACCATTTACTTAAAGTTAGTCATTTTAAATCTGTTATCGAACGTTCAAACAAAGGTAATAGTGTTGGTTTCCATAGCAACCACCACAAATTAGTTCCTCACCGTTTTACACGAGATTAACAAAAAAGCTAGCACATTTTTTTATCTCCAGTTCCTCTGAGATAACACTTTATCTGCTTAACATGTCTTTTTAAAAAAAAGAGTTAGATTTTTAGTTGAGCTTTGTTGAATTAAAACTTCCCATGCACTCACAGTTTAACACAAACACATCTTGGTGCTAAATAAGATCTGAGTTCCCATTACGTCTAAGTGCTGTGAATTTGTAAAAACCTGTTGCGCTACCTGTTGCGAAGTAGCTCACTGAAACACAGATTATCACACAGATGTGTCTAAGCGCTCATCACCTCTGAAGTGAGCTACCATCAGAGCTGATGAACGCTCCAGAACATTAATGGGCCAATCGAGGCCCACGTTTGCTCGATGCACAAGTGTAGAAATGTCTAGTCTAGTCACGTCTGATAATCATCAGCTTTATGGCTCATCCAGGTGTGTCTTTCGTTACCTCTAGAGAACTAATAGGAAATTGAGGGTGATGAGAACTCATCGCCTCCAGCAGCAGGTAAATTCCAACATAAGGCACTGTTGATGAAGTGTCTATTCATCTGTCCTCCACATGAATTGTGGCTGAAGGTGCGAGCCCTGTCTGTGATTGACCTTGAACTGTCATTATTAAGCCAAGCAATGCACAGTAGGACCTTGTGTTCATCTCTTGCCGTTGCAGTGGCTATTGTCGCCCATTGTGAAATCTCATTGATCTGAAATCCTACTTCACGTACCTTTAAGTTCTATTCTATTTTTTTCTGTTCTGTTGTAAATGCTTTTTCAGTTTTCAAACTGTAGGCTGCCAAATATTGCAGTTATCTAAGATATCACGTTTGACCAAATTCTCTATTTATCAAAATCTAATTATTTCATTTACATATGTATGAAATAATTAGATACAACTTACAATGGGATGAAACAACCAATATGTATCTGTGCTATGAGCTAGCATGGTTTTATTAGCTTAGCAGCATGTTTATGCCAAAATTGAACTGTTTTATGATCATAAACTACAAAAATTGTGTTTTGTCCAATTTTATCTACATTTAGTAATTGATTTTTTGATTTGCATAAGCCTGGCAGAGGACAATGAATAATTGTTAAAAAATTTAATTAACCTTTGCAGTAAACCAGAAAGACAGAAAAAATGTGTTCTTTTGTGCAATTTGTGGACAGTTAAAGCTATTGAGCTGTAGAGGGACAGAAAATCCTCTCTGTGCTTTTTTCAGCTATATCCCACAAACACAACCAATGTTATATTGCTGAGCCAAAGACTGCATGACCCAAGTCACTGTAAAATGTGTGTCTGCTTCCGTTAGCACTCTCTCCTTTTTGTCTCTCTTTCTGTCCCTCGGGTTGCTTGTGTAAGACTAACAAAATACGAACCTGCCATAACTGGTTCAGGCCTGTTACATCAACTTGTAAATTTAGTGCCATTTGATTGTTTTAAAAAAAATTACCCCCTTGTCTGCCATTGGCTGGCCTGGCAGGTAGCCACGCCCTGACTCTACAACATTGGTCATTATTGCTTTATTGGCCTAATTAAGCCACTCTGACAGTTTAAACAATGCTTTAATGGCCATGATTCAAAAGCGCCACAGTGTTTACACATCAGAAACCTTTCTAGATATTTCTGAAGTGGTATTAAGATGAAGCGAACAGAAATGTAACCTGTTGAGTGTGCATTAATAAGGTTAGACTGTGAAGGACCACATGAAATCTTTATTCTTTATCTCTCACATCTGTTTTTAACAGGTCTGCAGGCACCGATCTTCAGATCCTTTAGTGCTGTGTGTGGCACACTGTTTATCAGTGTTTAAACCCAGCTGTGATTAATTTAACTATAAGTGGTTCTGATAAGCTCGCTGCTCTTTCTGGCAGTGTAAGATGCTGGCAAATGTTTGATAAGACCTTCTCAGTGCTCCTCTCTGCTGAGGGAGATAAGACAAACACATGCATACAAACACACAGTCGACACATGCACACATTGTCCCCATACTGCCAGTCCAATGGCTTTGTACTTGGTCATTCTTTATTACTGCTTGCATGTATGCTTTTCCTGTATGTTCGCTTTCCTGTAGCTCAGCTGTTGTGGCATGGTGCCAGCAAGGCCATGGGTTCAAATCCCAGGGAATCCACATACTGATAAGGTGTATAGCCTAAATGCACTGTATGTTGCTTTTAAATAAGAATTGCATTTACAGTATAAATAGAAATTTTAGAATAATAGTAAAGTCATCAAAACTACAAAATGACAAATGATAGTATCAAATATGTTAGAATATGTCAAATATGTTATAAAGTCTAAAATTTGAGCTTTTTAATGTAGCCACCCTTTGCATAGATTAGTTCCTGTATATGTTGGGTAGTTATTGGCTGCTTGTCTTTCATTACCTGTTTAAAAAAACTGTCAAAATCTTTTTATTTTTATTTTGTATGTAGGCACATACAAAATCTGTTGACGTAAAAATAATTTTGAGCTAAACCTAAAGTGTAAACCTTTGGATCAAAAATTGGGTCAGGTGTGACTAAATGTTTAACTGGTGGAGTTGGTACAGCCTAAAGTTACAATTTCAGTTTTTTTTTACCATATTGGTGTATAATTGTATTGAGACTGACAGTTTCATGTCCTTAATGAGCATGTACACATCTTCTACATAGTCATTACTGTGAATGCTGAAAGATGTAGAATAAACACCTTTCAGTCTTTAATAATCGAGAATGTCATGAGGGAAAAATAGATTCTGTAGCTTTCTCCCTCAGAGCTGTTAAAAGGCCTCTTGACCTGAGTTCAGCCATTGGGCTTAATTCCCACAGTACAGAGGCCTCTTATCACAACCTCATGACATGTCTTTCCCTGACGTGTCCCTCCCTTCTATTTGATGGTGACCTTTTGATTGCACCTTTTGTTGCACATTTGCCATTGGCTCCTAAAGCCCTGTGGTCAGAACATTACACAGCATTTTCTTTTTAATAGCAGCTCGGAAATGAAAGATAATTTTATGCACCCGGCTGAGTGTTGCACTGTCCCTCTGGTAATCGGAACGTTAGACAACTGATGAAACTGCGTCGATCTAAACGATGCATATTGCATGTTATGATTGCCACGGGCCCTTGAGTTTGGATTAGTCATATTAGAGATGCTAATGTCATCTAGTCCCTTGTGTATTATGTGGCCAACACAGTGTAAAACAAGAGCTTGTAATAGAGAATTAACTCACTTCCTGCTCCTTTTTGAATATTTACCTTTTACTGTCTTACTGCTTTTTTGTTAAATTTGCTTTGTGTGACTCGTTTAACCATCAAATGTCATAAGGTTTAGTGAAACCCTGCAATCTGCGTGATTGCTATTTTGAGATTCTTTTCAGTAATTAAAGACAGTCCCTCCCCCTTTTGCTGGGTCCGTTCTTGTTGGCTTTTTTTAGTGACATGAACTCCATATTTGGTAATGTTGTTGTTATTGCAGTGCTCGGTGATCTCGCAGCCTCCGTTGTCATGGAGACGGCAGATGTATTGAAGTGCGTGATATGGTGTGTGTGTGTTTAGAGAGAGCATGAGGAATGTTGATGGAGGTGCTTCTTCACACATTAAAGTTGTCTGACACCTTCATCTTTATCTTCATCTGGATTGAATAAACTGTCAGAACCGCTCGCGTTTGGTTACGGCCCCCGGCACTGAAAACAAGCTATGATTCTTACGTTCTCTGTGAACTACTGGTGCACTTTCGAATTTACATCCACCTTATCGTTTAAGAAAAAAATCAACATTAAAATGTACAAAATACTACCATTATGTGTAAATTAATAAATATAATTAAAATAAGTAAATAATTAAATCATATTTTTTCACATTATGAGATTGAGGCCTATACTGCTGACAACACAAGAGGACACACAAGTAAAATACCTTAATTTATTTAATACTATTTATGTTAATAAGAAGTTGATCTTCACTTTGACGCTGACAGCTTCAAGTCATAGAAAAACTTTCCACTATACAACAGGGCTGTAGGGATTTGCTCTCAGTCAGGCACAAAAGCTTCAGTGAGGTGTGGAAATGGGGCTCTGGCTCACAGTCGGTGTTCCAATTCATCCCCAAAGTATTCGGTGGCCTTCAACAAGACTGAAAATATTTTTATATGAACTTCTAAATAGGGTTTTTATAGAGAAATATTGTCATGCTGGAACAGAGAAGGACCTCCCTTAAACTGTTGCCACAAAAGTTAGAAGCACACAGTTCTTTAGAAGTCTCTAGAATGTCTTAATCGGTCTTGTTAATTAGATATCTGATGTTCACACACTTTTTGGCCATAGTGTATGTGTATAATGTCTTTTTTTCTCCTGGGGTGAGAGTCTAGAGTCTCCTGGGGTTCTTGACAGGTTTCGGCACAGCCAAAGCTCTGTGTCAGTCAACATAATTGTAACTCCTAACCAGGCAAGTATTATAAATCAGCACTGAACAATTCTCCATAATTATAAATTCGTATTCTGAGATTTGTGCTGAATGCGAGCTGCATTCGCAGTATCGCATTCCCGAACATGTCGAATGCCCCACTGGGAGGTGAAACAGCGGCGTTAGTGTCATTTATTGCTCTGCGATCCCAGAGCCTGCTGAATAATTATCATAATTACCATCCATAAATTTGCACACAATTTCTCACTCTGCGCTCGCTGAATAATAGGACGACGTAATGAGGGCGTTGGTAGTGCGCTTTTACACACGCATGTGCGAACCTAGGGGAGATAAAGTGCACAGGTTTAGTTGGCGACTGTGTGTGTGTGTGTGTGTGAGACCCAGCCACAGAGTGATGTAGAACATTATTACAGAGGACAGTGGGTGTGTTGTAATAAACAGACACATTTTGTTTTCTAATATAACAACAGTCAGCCTTGAAAAACTCATTAGAAGTATGAAAGTGTGCATGGTGAGAGACAGCAAGTGTGTGTGTGTGATAGAGTATCAAGTTCATTACCACTGTTCCTGAGACAAGGTGTGTTTGACAACAAAGTGACAGCTGCTTAAATTGGTTTATTTGGGCAAAACTGAGGCAGATGTGTACAGACACGCTTTTCCTTAATTTTAAGCATCTTGTTTTCCTCTAGTCCAGGGGTGTCCAATCCTGGCTCCCGAAGGGCCGGTGTCCTGCAGAGTTTAGCTCCAACCACAATCAAACACACCTGAAGCAGCTAATTAAGGTCTTATTAGGCAGATTAGAAACTTCCAGGCAGGTGTGTTCAGGCAAGTTGGAGCTAAACTCTGCAGGACACTGGCCCTCCAGGAGCAGGATTGGGCACCACTGCTCTAATCTAATATATCAGAGTAATATACGTAAGGTATTAAAGTGTCCATTAAGCAGGGTAACCACAATTAGAGACGCAACTTTCATGTGGCCAGATATCTGACTACACAGCTGAAGGTCTGGTTCACATGTTTACAGGTTATTCTGACCAATAACTTGTATACAGGTAGATAATGTCTGATCCTGATTGGAGGCAGGTTTATTGTATGCAAAATAGATAAGACTACAATAATAGGCTGACATGAAAAAATATACAGTATATATTAATGACCCAACAGTCTCAGAAAGTTCAGTGGAAATAGAAAAGCATTGGAAAAATAGCAGGAAAAAGTGTCAAGATTTTCAATTTCTTGCTCCAGGAATGGGAAAGTGACAGAAATTCCTTTGTGGCTAGGCTTAGTGCTTAAATAGTTCATCTCTTTGTGAGTGCTAGCTCTATAAAATGTTTTTTATATTTTTTGTTTTTACAAATCTGTATTCAGTACTCAAAAATCACAAACACAAGGGATGAGTTCTGGTAATATATTTTGTATATTTGTATGTTTTTATATTTGTATGTTTTGTATATCAAGTATATTTTTAAAATATTTTTTAAATGTAAAATTAAAATCTCTTTTTTTTTTACAAAACATACATGTCCATATTTGCATTTTATATAAACTTAAACTATATATCTTACAAGTACAGAAAATGTATTGTACTTATCCTTATTGTACTTAATTTGT
The DNA here is from genome assembly GCA_036877585.1 of Botia kubotai. NCBI lineage: Eukaryota > Metazoa > Chordata > Actinopteri > Cypriniformes > Botiidae > Botia > Botia kubotai. Next base: position 5,462 of record JAZGTI010005292.1, on the reverse strand, counting down.
AGTTGGACCAAAAAGGTGCAGAAAGAGAGAACATGAGGCAGAACATTGGATTTTAAAAATGTTGCAATATAAAGCATGCTCAGCATTTTGCATTGGTTATTAAACACATCTGAACCCTCAAGTGGACTGCGCCTTTTTTGTAGAAATAATCTAAATAATAATAACAACGCAGTTTTTGCTGAGTTGCATGTGGTGTAGCACTTTTATTTCTTGCCTTTCAATGTCTAGAGCCATTAATAATCATCACAATGTATTGCGAAATTGATTTTGTCCCTACCTATATTGTAATAGTTTTCCCAATGCAATGCATCAGCTAGTTTATTATAAGGACTTTGAAACACATAATCATTGAGATTTGTAGTGCTAACAGGTGGTCGCTGTATGTGTGTGTGTGTGTGTGTGGTGTAGTGTAGTGTAGACTGAGACAGTGCAGGGTGATGAGGTGTACTGTGGCTGGGGGCACAAGAGGTAAGCCAGAGTCTTATTGTATTATTAGACACAGACTAAAGAAAGGAAATTGATTTCAGAGGGACTGAGGCATTTAAATTGAAGAATGGCAGCACTCTCAGGCAATCAGAAAGATAGGACTGAGATTTGGGCTTGAACCGATGCATTATGCAAAGAAACATCGCTTTTGTATATTCGCAATAGTCCACGATTATATCTTCTCATACTCTCAATCTCTGATAGTTTTTTACTTCAATCTCTTTTGCTCTTACCTCAAATCCATCTCTTTTTCCATTTATCTCACTGTTGCTCTTTCTGATTCTGTGATTGTCTTCTTTCTATATTTTTTCTCGTACTTCAAGTGGAGCCAGATTGATTTCAGAAGCACGTGTCTTTTTTTCTGAAGTCCTGTTAATCTAAAGCACACACACACTTAAATCAGACAAATTAATTAATTTGGCCACCTGTGATGCAACAGGAAGTGAGGTGAATGATTATGTAAGGCTTCCTGTGGTTACACAACTGCTTGACTCTGCACCTAGTCATCTCTGTTTTGGTGCTTTCTCTCTGTCTTATTGTGTCTTTGTCTCTCGCTCTCACAGAAAAATATGTATCACTCATCCGTTCCACCTCCTACCTGCAGGCTTTTCAAAACTTTTATCTGTGCTTATCACTTAACTTTTATCACTTAACAAGAAACTATTGTTAAGTGCATATTAAATGCATTTTATGGATGGCTTTGCAAAAAGCATTAAGGGTGCTTGGTAAGGCAAACAGCATTATTACTGTTGCTTATAAAGACAGTTAGCATTTATAAACAAATATTTGATCTGATTTGCAAGTGTTGACAATATTACCATGAATACTTTTTTTGTTTATGTCCCTCTGTATAAGGTGCACATGCGGTTGTTTATGGTTTTGACATCATCCAGAAGCTTCTGGTGAACATTAACACTGATTTCATCATTGAAACATGACCACACACAGACACCTGCTTTTAATTATAATAATTTCAGCACCTATGAAGGCCATTTAATTAAAAACTGCACATTTATGCATCACCATCCATATTCACAGTACAGTAGTTTGATGCCAGTCTGTAGGTACAACAGTAATTGCATGTTGCACATCAATGACTTCAGTGTAAGCTAGGTGTCTCAAAAATATTCAGACCTTAATTTCTCGATTGATTGAATTTTGAATCCTATATTACAATTTAGTGCTAGGCTAATATATCAAGACTCTAATTTAATTGTTTAAGGCTAACATCGCATTTTCTTTCATAGCCAAAGCAACGGACCTCACTGTCCTCTTCCCAGGACGTACAGAAACCCCTGCAGAACCACAGTGGTGAGCCCTCAGAGGTCAGTTCATCGCTCGGCTACGCTAGTTTCAGCACCAGCCCACCTGCCAGCCCTCCAATCAGCCCTGCCAACTGTTCCACAGGGTCAGCCGAAGACTACGGCCTAACCGGTATGATCTTTATTTAGTTAATTCGTTCCTTTCTACTTTCTTAGCTTTCCTTCCTAGCTTTCCTGTAACCCAGTGGTTAGAGCATGGTGCTAACAATGCCAAGGTCATGGGTTCAATCCCAGGGATTGCACATACTCAGAAACAATGTATAGTATAATGCAATGTAAGTCGCTTTGGATAAATGCATAAATGTAAACGTAATGTAAATGTTTCTTCCTTTTTTTGAAGGACACGTGAGCTCTTACCACGTCGCTTTCCTGTAGCTCAGTGGTTAGAGCATGGCGTTAACAACGCCAAGGTCATGGGTTCGATCCCAGGGATTGCACATACTTAGAATCAATGTATAGTATAATGCAATGTAAGTCGCTTTGGATAAAAGCGTCTGCCAAATGCCTAAATGTAAATGTAAATGTACCATCATCCAATCAGATTTTAGAAATAAGGATACTGTAGGGTTCACTCTGTGGGCATTGAACCATGATGTTGACACTTCTAACACCATGTTATACCAGTTAGTCTACAGGCATTTTGTTGTAGCACCAACCTCAAGATGACCCTTCAAACATCACCCATGTTGAAGGTTAATAACTGTTACAGAAAGGTTTTGATCTAGAATTTGATCTATAATGTGTGAACTATGTTTAAAAAAACTCAGCTAAACAAAGATCTAGAGGAACATTGTATTGTATTGTAAGTTTTTGTTATGTATTCACTTATCTTTTCACAAAATCGGGATTAACGACAGGAGATTAAACTGAGAAATAGGAGACTTGAGCAAAAGTCTCCATTTGCTCTCCATTTAAGTTCATTGCTGTCTAAGAGGAACAGTTGAGTTATTAAGGCCGGCTCATGGCTAGCTCTGTTATTGTCACACCGGGCTTTGTTCCTAAAAACAGGCCGGTGTGACAATACCTTACATTTACATTTGTTCATTTAGCAGACGCTTTTATCCAAAGCGACTTACAATTAACGAGAGCATTAAACAGTTTTTAACTTAAAATCTTTTTACGTTAAAAATAAAAAAATATAAACCAACAAAAAAAATAAAACCAACATTTTTACCTTAGAATATTGAACCTTAAAATATTTAGAAATGACCCAGATTACCCATTTTATTTATTAGATATTTTATATAAGCCCAAGAGGCTGGAGAAACAATTCAATGTCAGTTCCCATAGATAGTGTCACCATGGTTGTTTCAGCCAACTCTGTCACCAGCTTAATGCCACACACACAACTTCCAAACAGACATGCTAATTTCAGTAGAAGACCTCCCTCTTGATTGGCCTGAAGTGCTTGTGCCAACAGTAGAGAGATTCCCTCCGCTTTCCACCACTCTACTGTAAAAGTGTGACTAAATTACTCATCGAACCACATTTTAATGACTTGAACAGCATTTTAAAGTGCTATTCAGCTATTCTGTGATTATAAACGCATAATATTTGACCAACAGTGAACATTATAGCTCTTAGTTGTGTGTGGGAATGTATGAAATAATGTATTCAGAAAGCATCGCAGGAAGATTCTGGTGAAGGCCCGTTGCAAACATTACACTGATGTCAGCAAACATCAGTGTTTTGGCACAGGTCATTTTGTTGCTAAGGCTGCCACTTCCTGCCTGTCATTTCTTCAGCATCCGCCTACAGCACTGTTGGCCGAGTGGGCAGTTGATGCTGTTCCCATGGCAATGTCATTCCTGGTGCTGAGGTGAGGGAGTCATGGAGATGCTGGTGTATGTAGACACTGCTTCGGTTGGTTGAGTTGATATAATGCCACACGTTTGTCTGGCACCCTGTTGCCCTGACGCATGTGTTCACAGAAAAGGAGAAAAAGAGAGAAAATAGAATTGTCACTGTTCTTGCTCGTGTAACGCATCCCTACACAATGATAGGGTGTTTTGGATGGTTGCCAGGGTGTTGCCATGTGGTTTCTAAGGGGTTATTAGTGGTCGCTAGTAGGTTGCTATGCAGTTACAAGGGTATTTTGGGTGATTGCTTAAATCAAGAGAGCCGACCCCCAAATCTTAGGTTATATTCCAGTATGTAGATATATGCCACTGCAATCTTATTTGCATTCTGATGGTTAAAAAGTAGTAGTTGCCTCTCCTAAACAAGGGATTGGTTTAGGGGTTTAGCCCAATTGAAATGGAGATGCTTATCTTAGCAAGTACCTCTAACTAGTCGTCTAACTATTAGTAAAATTTTAAATTTAAAATAATTTAAAATTTTGTGTATTTTCAATTCAGATATGATAACAAATGGTAAAAAATGTGCTGTCAAATTTATAGGATTTTTTTTTCTTCATACTTTTCAGCTAAGGTGTCAAACTTCTCTACCCTTTATTAAACTCTGTCACTTTTTTGGATCCCAATGGGTGTCATTAATTCCATCTCTGTGGCCCCTATAATCCTCTTCTCCTGTGGATGTCTGGCGGGAGAATCTGGCAACCCTTTAGCTAAAGCCTAATTTGACCTGTTACATGACTCTCTGTAGCCACATTACATAGCGATCCCTCCATACAAGATAACTGATGTCTGAAGGGAGGCAAATGATGATGAAGTATTGCTATAGCATACTAAAACCTCACAATCGCTACAGGGGAGGTTATATCTCTCGTTGCCAGGTCTCCACTGTGCAAAGGACGCTTTTATCACAGTATTTTTCCAGTCCGTCAGGGGGCTTTTGAAATGTAGGGGTCCTTTCCTCTCCTCTTTGATGGAGGCACCCTGTAGACCTGCCCTTATACATGTGTTCTATCTTCCACTGAAGCAGGACTTTGTATGGTGCTTTTTTATGGTGTTTCATGGTTGCCAGTTCCAGTGGGTGAAGATGTTGACTGGTTAAGTTCTAAGGTTCTTTTATTCAGGCACGAGTACACAAGTCTTGCTTGTTTTGAGGTCCCACAGGACATTGTTTTGGTTCTACTTTCATTATATTACTTTTATTACCTGCTGGCACACAAAGTAAAAAATGTGCTGTCACATATTACCATCTACGAAGCTGAAAACATGAACTTTTTGTGCAGTTTTGATTGTAGCGGTGGATCAGAGGCAGCATCAGTCAATTCGTATTTCTCTCACTGTGGCTTCAGGAAATCGCATTTTTGTGCGTTTGTTCATCCTATCTCGTTTTTTGCCTTTCATTTTCCACCTCCTCACTATTTATTAGCTTTAGAAGGTCCATTGTATTGTTGCCGTGGCAACTACCGTTGAGTGAAGGATGCATTGTAATTTCTTTGATGGTGTGCCTTCATATGTGATGAAATAAGGGTCCTGTCATTTTCCTACAGTAGGTGCGAGAGAAACGCAGATGTAGCTAAAGAGACAGTAGCGAAAGAAGAAAAGTTCTCATCACTTGGGGTTACCAAAGGTGGTGTATTTATATCCAGTTGAGGTTGGTGCAGACGTTATTGATGTGGTGTTTTGTAACTGCAGAGAAAGATGGGTGAGATCTCCGCGCTGTGATTCGCCAAGGATGTTCGGCTGCAGGATGTAGTCAAGTTGTTCTCGTTTTGTGTGGGTGGAGATCAGACCACGATGACCT